>JAOVYX010014850.1:0-30375 GCA_035668315.1 Drosera spatulata | reverse complement strand
AAATATCCACTAAAGAGGGATTACAAATATCGTCCCTAGACTGTGCTAGGGGATTACAAACACCAGGATAACTCTCATTAATTTTTCTTCTCTAACGGAATAAAATTATATCCGTAGAGGATACCCCTCAATATCCCAAATTGGATATTTTTCAAATTCTTCTGGTGCTGTTTTTGTGTTTGATGTGTTATAAATGTTTTCCTCCCTTACTCCCTATTTATAGAGGGTTGAGGACGCTGTTTTTTCTTTCCTTCACCGCGTTAAATTCCTTCATCGTTTCTGCTGAATTCTCCCTTGCGTTCCTGATGTTTCTCTTGATTTCCTTCTGCCTGAAAACTGCTTTGCTTCATTTGTTAAAAAAAAAATATGAACCCCACGGAGAAAAAAAAGAAACAAAAAGAAAAAACATTAGCAGATCTCCACCACGATTAGTGGTGGCAATCTTGTTTTTCGGGCTCTTTCTATCTTAAAAAGAACCAGGAGCATCTATGAGATATGAGTTGGCATTGATCTGTGTTCTTTGCGATGTTAGCTCAATTGGACCACGTAATGTGATTTGCATGCATCCCAACTAAATTTAGTTCCCTGTTATTGATGTTTTCTGGTATTGGTAAATATTTTATCTATAGTGCAAAAATGAAAAGTTAGTGCACCATAAATCAGTTAGGTTGGTACCTCATTGTTTCACTGTTGAAGTAATGGCCTTGGGTTGAATAGTTGTGCATTATATATGATGGAAATACTAGGTTGTTGTCTGCCTTGTCGATGCAGTTATGATTATTAAAAGGTGTTTTCCCTCGATTACAGACTTAGGTGAAGTTTATTGTAGTCGAGCACGCTAGAAGCAGGGGAATGCTCACTTTTTTACTCTTTTTTTTTTTTTTGGGGGTCCTTGGTGTGCTGTAACATTATATTCTTGATGCTTCCAGGACTAAATAAACTCTTTCCTTTGAACATTGAGACTGAACCCAATTAAGTTGTTGCTAACTTGTTGCTTTTAGGTCTGCTCATTTCTTCCGAGCTGTACGAGTAGTTTAGAGTGAAGGAAGCAAAAAATAAATAAAAATACATAAAAAGTAAAATCTAATTGTCATTGTTAGGACCCCAATGTAGTAAGTAAACGCAGGATTAATTAATTGGGCAACCACTGATAAACTCTGTATAAGTGCTGGAGAAACTTCAGCTTAGTGATCACTTAATTAGATGCTGGAAAATCACCCGAAATAGTGCTTCAGGCGACTCCTCTTTTTTTCTTTTTTCTTTTTTGGTGGGAATGCGACGAAGTTTGGATTGAGATAAGGGCCACATCTATCATCCTGGATGACTATTTCACTTCTCCTGAGTTCTTAAACTTATTGAAGATACTGCTTGTCTTTTCTTTCAAGTGAAGCAAAACTTCAATTAGGGGGATCAGCTCCAGTGTGAACTTAAGCTAGTGATCTGATGCGGGTTTACATTCCAGAAATGTGAGCTGATGAGATATACACTCGGGGATGGTGGTTGAATCCACAGTTGTTGCGCCTATCATCACACTGCGTAGATATTTTAGTAAAGATCGATGAGCCTCTTTTTCTTTAGTCGTCTGCCTACCATCACCGCTTTACACAGTCACCCACATTACCAAGTTTCATGGCTTCATAGATAGATATTTTCGATTCAACCAACTTGATAATGGGGCATACAATCAGACCATATGCAGTCCTTTGACAAATATCTGTAATTTGCCGTTCCAGCTTCAGGATAGGAACTAAACATGATAATTTTTCTACCAGCGAAACGATATGTGGATAGATTAGAGGCATGACTGTATCATATCATTAGGACTGGGACAATGTGTGTGATTTGGTGCCGCTCTGCCCATGCCAAGGGACTACAGTTGTTGCGTACCGCACATTGGTTCACATAGCTTGAAAATGTGTCTTGTTTCATAAACTCGCATTCAATTTATTAGTTCATGTCTTAACATATCTCGGTTTATGTGAGATTACATTACATAGATTGTTGGGTTTTTTTTTGTCGTGCATGATTTCGGACTCTTACTTATAAAGCTATGTTTGGCAATACTCTGCCTTTTCACTTGACAGGGAAAACAGTATGCACACATTTGACTCCTGCATCAACAAGTTGCTTATTATAAGGTGAACACACTCTTATACTCGTGCATCAACAAGTTGCTCTTTTTATGACATTGAATATGTTTGACCATACCATTTTCTGCTCATCTGAGGAAAAGAAGAACCCACAATGGTTTGATACAAGTTGACAACAGAAACTTCTGTGTTTCAAGGATTTCTATGAAAAATAGATTGATTCCCTTGAAGAAGGGACAACGTTGTCCGGAATTGAAATATGTGACGCTTCGGATATATCGAATAGTAGGGATAAATCATATAGCACGACCTTATTTAATATGCCCTGTTTCATCGTTTATGCGCTTTACGCATAATGTTTTTAATCCAGAGACAAAACAGGGTTGGGGTTGAACTTATACATGGAGAAAGGTTATGCAGTTTCTCTTCGTAAGTGAGAATTGCCTGTGTGGCCACTTACGCAAAGTTGTTGCATGTTGAGTCAAGATGATCTTTTTTATTCGGTGGGTTGAGTTCATCATCAAGCCCTTTTTGTTATCATTAGGTTTGTGGACGTGTGCGTGGTGGGTCAAGTTGATTAAACAACGTTACCTTGTATTGACTTCTGTTTTGATTGTGCTTTTTGCTAGCAAATTGGCTGAACTCGACACCTTGTTGTGCTGCTCTTATAGAAAAATGTTGTCGAGGAATCAACTGCTTATTATTAAAGCTTGCGAGTACTTCACATGCCGTGCCGTGCAATGGTGATCAGAGGTACGGTTAAACTCCAGCATTAGACGCTATCTTAACTCTTCCTATACTGAATAGACATTACGTCTTAGATTCTGAAGGAGATGCAACCCTCTGGGCCTATACACGAAAGAAACGAAATTTCTATCGACGAAGTAAACTTCTAGACCCTTCTTAGAGGAAAAGAATCTACTAGATCATTTCTAACAATGCAAGTAATTAGGCTGGTCGGGGAAGTGCGAAACGTAATGCTACGTGAGAACTGCATTGGGTACACACACGGTTATACGGAAGACTTCAAAGAAGATAATAGTATATGAAAGTACAAAGTATCGTTCAATTACTTGAGAAAAATTTAACTAGAGGGGTACATGATTCTATTATGTGAACCAACGAGCTAGCTATTTGCTTGGCCGGCTCGCTCGGTCCCCCTCACTCTCCGTCAAAGTTATTCCGCACTTGCTTAGTTAACGGACATGTGAAATGAAAGTTTAGTAACATAATCGTTTTATCCATTGGTTGATACTTGTACAATATCCGTATTTTATTTTATTTTATTGCATATTTTACACATACTTAACAGTAACATATTTTTAATCCTTTAATTTTTTTTTGCCTATTTTACTAGCAGGATCTTTTCATATGGAACGATTAGAGAAATAGTCTTGTGCCTCGAGTCACTTAAATTGGTTTGCCTTTGGTTTTCTTCTTGATCATTGTCGTGACGAGTGATCAATTAAAATGATTTTCTTTTCGACTTTGTATGATTATCAATATTCATTCCTTTATTATTATTATTACTATTATTATTATTATTATTATTTGATAAATTCATTAGTGTTACTTTGTTAAAGATTATCTTTCATATCTACGCAGATAACACTATTTAAAAGAGTAATGTTTAGAAAACGTACTAAGAAGTGAGAAAATGATAGGATTAGGAAACCAAATTTTCAGAGGAGCTCCTAATTTGAACATCAAACATACTCCGAAGGTGCTAGAACATTTGAAGGACGACGAGGTAGAAACATAAGTACATAGCTGATATCTAAGTTTTACTTCTCATACGAGTTTTATTAGGCCATGGTCCACTACAGTGAAATTTCAAGTGATCAGAATCTTATCTCACAGAGTGTACGTATCATCTCCACTCGATCGTGTACACAGAGCAAGAGTATTAACTTTAGGATTGGAACAGCGCGCCATTCTTTATCAATGAAGTAACGATAACTAGTGACGTCAAGATTTACATTCAAAGTTGAAAAGCGTTGAACATAATGTATTAGTATTAAAATGTTACAAATGTACTAGCTTCAAAATAAAGAACAATATGCTTTAGGAAAAAAAAAAGTTTTTAAGTTATGAAATACACCTGATCCTATGTTTTTTTTCCCCTTGATAAGCAGCGACAATCGTACTTATCAAGATAATCCATAGTATTTATGAGAGCGGAAGAGATGGATGTCCATTCCCAGCCGCACCCGCCCCAGGTCCGCCCAACCTAGCCGCATCGTCCCGCAGCTAGGCGTGCCGCCCATCCCAGGTCCGCCCAGCCGTCGTTCCGCCTAACCGCGACCCTCTCCGCGGCCGATCGTCCCGTCCTGTAACCATCCTCTCCATCCAGCCCACTTGTTCAAGAATCTTTAGGTAATTATTAATTTTTTTTAATTTACGGTAAATTGGAATGTCTCGATGATTATGATTATTATAGCATAATAATACATATATGACATAGTGTGATTTGATAAGAGTGTTAAGATCTTCATATTAATAATTAGAAAACTAAGTTATAAAAACCTAATTTTTTAACATGAAATGATGGAAGATCTATCGTTAAATATCCCAAATTAATATCCCTTAAATAAGTAGTAGTGATGAATAGAAATTGTTCCCATAGAATAATAGGACAAGCAATAAATGAAGCTCAATAATACTTAATGAAATTAATCTTTTTACTAAGATGAGAATAATTCAAATATGGTTTGTATAACTACTAAATAAAATAATTTTAACTAAGATAGAAATGATATGATAAAAAATAGGATAGGAACATGTAAATTTCACCATGGATTTTATAAGTATAAAAAAAATAGTTTTAGATTTCATAACCGAAAAATTAATCTCACTTATATTTTTTTGAATGTAGAAGTGTGATCGATATAGAGTTGTATCGATCATGTATGTATCAGCGACTAGAAGGTCGTCACATGAGCAACCGATTTGTGAGGGTGTCGACGAGTTTGTTAAGGTTGCTCTTCAACACTACGAAGGTCGTTTTCCTGGACATTTGAGATATCCTTGTAAGAATTGGAAGAACGGTCGATTTCAAACTGTTGATGTTTTGAGATTACATATTCTCAGCAAGGGTTTCACAAAGGATTACAGAGGGTGCTTTTTAAATGTGTATTGGGACAGGATTTAGGAGCATGGAGACCGTGCTTTTTAAATGTGTATGGTTTAATTCGATCTCTGGTCAGTGCGTGCACCCGAGCTATGATCTAATTGATATAGACCGTACGAGTAGATACAGAGGGTTATATGATCCTTTCGTCCTTTCAACTCAAGCCATCCAGGTGTATTATGCTCCTTATGCAGGTTGCGTACCCCGACTAAACAAATGATGGGCAGTATTCAAAACGAAAGTATGATCTGCTATTGAAGCTCCCGATGCAATGCAAGAAGCTCTACAAGAGGATTTGAATGTGTCTCTATCTACTCTGGTACCATTCGAAGATGTACAAAACGAAAATGACGAAGAAGATGATGACATGGATATCACGGGAGAACAAGAGTACGAAGAGGAAGCAGAGGAAGAAGAGAAAGAAGAGGAAGAAGAAGACGAGGAAGAGGAGGAAGACACAAAGGAAGAAGAAATAAATGAAGAAGACGATAGGGAGGAAGAAGAAGAAGAGGAAGAAGAAGGAGATGAAAATGATGATGAGGATGACGGGGATGAATGATGAAATCCCATTATGTTTGATAACTTATGGTTAATATGATGTGACATCTTCAGTAGGGACTGCTAATTTTCAGTAAATTGAGTTACATATTTTTTAAATTATCGTTTTAATCCTTTTTATTCACAGATGACTTCTGAAGATTCGAGGGGACGACGCAGTAGTGCGTCTCGTGGACGATCGAGCAGACGAGGGATCCCGTCCCAGGATAGTCGCTCTGATAGGAGCATCGAGAGCAGTGATGCATCGATCGTCCCGGAGACGGCTCCATTGGATAGTCACGATCCGTTCGACATCATGGCCGGGCACGACACCGGCCATGATCACTTCGCAGTGCAGTCCGCTAGAGATGAGCCTTCTCCTCGCGCATCTATCGCTAATCGGCCTTCTTCTTCACGAGGGAGTCGATCACGAGATCTAGATTTTTATCCGAGTTCTCCTCTGTACCTGGACACGCACTGGTAATATTCTTTTCATTCACACATATTTTAATTCGTATATGACTATAAATTTTAGGCTTTCTCTTATGTTTGTTCTTTATTTTTGTGTCGTCTTTTTTAGGTTTTTTCATAGTGATGTTGTGAGGGCTGTCGCAGCATAATTCACGGCCTTCTATGAGGCCTTATGGACTACATACTCTCAAGTTCCCCGTGAGGCACGAGATCGCATGTTCGGTTGGTTCGTGGTATGTTTTTCTTCTGTAATACCGTCTGCTATTTCTGTTTATGTATCCTTTTCTTTTTATGTTTATAATATTTCTCATTAGAAATTATAATTATTTTTATAATCTTCACATTTCAGACTCAGTACACATGGGATTCATCTTTGGATCATCAGGTACGAGCTGCTTGGGAGGACACGCTCAAGCGGCGTGTCCGGGACACGTTTTAAAAGGCGCGTGTCGTCATCATAGAGTGGAGGGAGGACACGGTGCGCTGGATACCCCACGAGCTCAGGATGCAGTTGCTGGAGACGCAGCTTACGAGCGATGAGTTTCTGAAATACTCATTGCTCGGCATATAGAACAGAGCCAAGGGGATCGCGACACACAATCAGGGCAGTGTGTCGTCCGTTGCCATTGGCAAAAGAATGTTAAGTTTCAACTTAAATTTTCGTTGAAGTGGAATCTTTTAAATTTATTAATTAGATTTATAGGAATTATATTAATTGTTTTATTTTGTATATTGTTTTAAACAGGAGACGGCGCTGAAGAGGAAAGTCACATCCTCCGAGCTTTTCATTCAGACTCACAAGAAGTCTGATGCTCCGTGATGGAGACCATTCAGGCGGGAAAATCCATCGCAGACATTCCTTTAGTAGACGAGACTGCTTTGCAGCTTCGGATAAGTCTATTACTTGAGCCTTTTTTTTAAAGTATTAATTATGATCTTATTCGTTGGATAAAGGACTAACACTTATGTATTGTTTACATGATTCATACTTTGAGCGACTCAAGCATCTGATTGAGTCGCAGATGGATGAGTCGGTAGATCCCGAGGCTGCGTAGACACAGTCTCAGGCCATGGCTGATCGAACATTCCTAGAGGTGTCCCGCATCTACAAGGGGAGGGTTTACGGCATTGGCTCAGCTGCGAGTCAGCTATATCCATCGTCCGCCCTCAACGCTGCCTCTAGATCTCGTTCCGCATCTGACACGGGGATTCTAGAGGAGTACTTCCGATTGAAGGAAGAAGTCTAGACACTTCGTCAGACTCAGGCGAGGATGGAGCAGCAGCTGAACATCAAGACCATATCCTTCATCAAGACCGCCTCCAGACAATGACTTCGGGGCTCCAGAACAACGGGATATTCGATTAACTGGCCATTGATGACTTTGTAAATACAAAATTTTGATGTATTTAATTTTTTTAGGATTATGTATATTATTGATGAGACTATTGAGACATTTCGTTTGTTGATGTATTTGGTCTGGTTTTTGTGATTTTAATTTATTTTTTTTAATCAAAAATCAAAAATAGTTACAGATTTTCGTCGCTAAAAAGAAATACTTCTAACAAAGAATTTGTTACGGAATTCCGTAACTAAAATTATTTCAAACTTAGCGAAGGAATTCCGTATCTAAATTTAAATCTTTTTAGCGACGGATTCCGTCGTTAATATTGTGCATTTCTGAAAAATTGATTTTTACGACGGAAAAGTCAATCCGTCGTTAATTTTTCTCATTTTATCGACGGATCCGGCACTAATTTGTACGTTAACGACGAGATTTTTAGCAACAGATTGTTTCCGTCGGAAATATATTTTAGCGACGGATTTATCCGTAACTAAAACACGTTTTTTTTTCTTGTGGTTGGGAAAGGAGTTGTTGGTGCAGTCGTGGCCGTTGGATTCAATCCAACGGTTTAGATATGTTTGGTGTTTTAATTATTGTTTTTGTTTTTGTTTTGAGTTTTTTGTGGATATTATTTTTTATGCGGTTATTTTTATTAAGTTTTTTTAGATTTTATTTTTTAATAGGATTTTAAGTTTTTTTATAGAATTTTTTAATATAAAAAAATAAATAAATAAATAAAAATCACACAAACAGCACATCCATACTGTTGGATCAATGGCAGAGGATCCAACTCCGATAGGTTGAGGGATGGACTACATAATTAGATCCTATATTGATATTATATATAGAAATGTTTGGTTGGTTTAAAATCAATCAATATGATTGATTTTAAATCAGTCTTATAAACCTCTATTATATATAGTTGTATTTATCATATACCCATCGTATTTTTTTTGGTTTCTACATATATGGCCACCTACGTGCTCGATATGTTCTTCCTAATTTGATTTTGAATGAAAAAGGTTTTCTGATTGAAATGAATTTCAACTTATATTATAACATTTTGATTGTTCAACATATGTGTCATTGTTCGAGTAATCCTTTTCATCCATGCTCAACTTCACTTGCTTATTCTTGTGATTATATATGATATTGTTAGCGGAGAATTTTTTTGTGAATAGGTGATATGTTTCATTTATTTGCTAACTTCGCCTCAATGTTGATAAGTCGATCACCATACTCACTTCTCATACTTGCATGTCAATACAGTGAGATTTTTTTAGAACTTGAATAATATGAACACATTATCATCACTTAGACTAATCCACTCATTTATTGCAAAGCTTTGCATGCATTTTCTATAAAAGTGGTCACTTATCTAGCTAATTCACACTATATACATCCACACTATACTACAAAAATTTCTTAGCCATACTATCGAAAAAATGTATCAGATTAGGTTGATTGGTGCTGCTAACAAGTTCATTGGTATATCTAAAATTGAAGTATGCTTCTAATAAAAATAGAACTTTTATAGAAATATGTTCTATAAATGTTACTCCACAGAGTATCGTGTTAGAACTATGAACTGCATTAGCCCGATATTGCAACTGTGTGAAGTAGTATATATATGTGAACCCTCCATGCTGTTAGTTTAAGCTAATTAGCCTAAAACAATTAAATCTCCTTAATTAGTCAAAGACCTAAGCATTCTACTACATTTGCTTGGTCCTGAATTTTAGCTTCCTATGATATAAATTCCGGACAAAATAATCGTCATCGACTGGTAACCATCTCAATCCGTGTTATGTTAACACGTATTAGTACGAGAAAATCTTATAGCCTCGTAGACCACCTACTATAAATTAGTTAGAAGTTTCGCTTAAAGAAGACAAACTAATTTAACCCTGGACCATCGATAAAAACATTGGTTGGCAGTTTCATTTATAACCATATGAATAGTCAATTAATTTGGAAATGATTTTTATTTTTTTGGTAATTAATTTGGAAATGATAATCGTTGGGTAAATTTTTGCGGCGGACAAAATTTCCCGACTATTATACAAGATGAAAAGGAAAAAATAAAATTTTACTAGATATATAGTACTAACCTAATTAGTTAGAGCGATGGTGGGGCGAAGCTGCATTGTAGTATAAGGTGATGAATGAATACAAGACCTAACCTATATATTAGTCCTCATAATACATATTATGAAGAAATTAATGGGTTGAATGTTTCTCATCATATACAGTAAATCTAAATAAAGGGATTGAAAACGTTAAACCGGCTGCAACCCTTCTCACATGATTCTATAAATGATATCTAGAACAATTAAAGAAAGAGTTTTCGTCGTAACCTTTTAGATCTTTTGATAGAGGTTGGAGCCTGTTAGTTCTAGTGTCTGCAGTCCATAAAATCCAATCCTACATTATGAAGTGTTTTACGGTTACGCAATTCACTTGTTCATCCTATAAATGAAAATAGGGCCTTTGAATGAGGTATTCTAGCTAGATGAAATATTTAGCCTCCATTTGAAACAACTCTAGTTAAAAAGAGTTCTTGTTATAGGTAATTGAACTTGAACACCAGAATTGTACTGTATTGGAGTTATTTTTTCACGAACTTTCTTGGCCTACCCATTTTGAAAATTGACGAAAAAAAACTAGTTTAATCTAGGATACTACAAGGATGAGCATTTGTTAATCCATTCGGTTTCTCTAAAGGTAATCGTAGCACACTTTTATTTCGCGTAATATCATTGACGACAAAACATAGAAGTTACTGGAATTGGTGGCGAATTGTTAGTTTTTATCTATAATCTAGACTTACCACTTTGAATTAACTTTGAAGTGATTCAATGCAAATGTAATACATCGGAATGTTCTATCTTAAACTTGATACTATATTATGATGAGTCTTACGACATCTTAATTATACATTGGAGCATGAAAATATGATCAACCTTTCGACATCTTATTATCAGTAGTAGGTGTTGCTAGCGATGATCCACTGGTAGAGATTATTGCTAGTGATAACTTCTGGTAGTAGTAGATTGATGGATTCCCATTGTCGTGATAAGAATCTGTTACGGATATTTTCATCGATCGATGAAAAACCAAAGACTCGGAATATTGCCCTTTGGACTCCATTATTAGATGGTCAAAACGGGAAGAATGGGTCAACCTCAAAACTCATGTTTTTTTGTAGCATAATTCTTAAGTTGAGAAAGTGTAAAAGGTGACCATAATTGCGCCCTAAGCTATTATAACGACAAGCAAACCAAAAAACAGTGCTATAGAAAAAGGATGTGTAACGACCAATAAAAATTGCCGCAGAGGGAACGAGCAGCCTGCCTATATGTAATCTATGTTTTCCAAGTATAGCTAGATGTAAGTCAAAAATGTCGAATATTACCCACTTGTATTCATTGAGCAAATGATGCCTTACAGCCTCATATGTGAATTGAGCTTGTTGTGATAAGGATCTATATATCGGAATGCTAATTATAGGCCAATTGATATATGAGGTCAAGAGGTTTTATTGAGAAGAAGATATCGAATCCATGATCATATAAATAAGAAAAAAACCGTTTATTAATGATCTCATGAAGACTTATAATTAACAAAAACAGATGCTAGTAAATTTTCAGTTCATTTTGTGCAATACCGTAGGAACTGTTTTTACTTGCTTACTAATCTCGATCCGACGTTCCTTTCAAAAATAAAAAAATACAAAAATAAATCTAGATCCGATGTTTTTCATTGACAATTTTTCAAAGATACTACTTTATAGAAGAGAAGTTCGAACAAATTAAACAGTTTCTGAGCACATAAAGTTTAGGAAAGTGATTAGTAGTATACTGCCCGTTTCACTTTCTACCAAAACTTCTTGGATAAGTGAGACACTGGCTTATCTTATACAACTAGGTACATGTAGCATATTAATTACTACTCTTTTTGTCCTATAGTTTTTGTAACGTATATATTTTGAAGTGTTTCGTTTTTGTTCTTAACAATGTTAAAAAAACATAAATTGACTCAGGATTAAAATTTTTAACTTAATCCATCATTAATGTTTCATAATAATTTTATAAAAAAATAATATTTGATAATATTAAATTAGATTTCGAAATGTGTGTCATTATAAAAATTTTGATACAAAGGGAGTAATTAGTTTGAATCTTGAATTCAACTAAAAAGTGCAGAAGTTTCATAAGCTACCTCATGGGTTTAGTGTGGGAAATTCGTGCGATGGGAAGGTTTTATTTAGAGAACGTTTTGCGTGCTAAGCAAATAATTTTGAAGGTTTCGTGTGCTTGTGACCAAAAGTCCGAAAGTGTTCAATGTTCTCGTGTTTCATTCTGTCGTACTTCATAATGAAATAACCAATAGAAACAACTTCAATTCATATCATAGTTGTAGTGTATCTAAGCGGAATAATCGAGAATTTTAGTATAGTGTTGGTTTAATTTAATCAATGAAAATTGCTCGAGATAAAAAAATCCGGAAGGGTTCAATGCTCTCCTGTTCCAATTCTTCATACTTGATGATGACTGAACATAAAACGAATTTCATTTTACTAATCACGCAGAACATTCGAGACTCTCGAGAGATATAGGTACCTACATATGAAATTTTTTTTCGAAGTTGCGTGGATCCTTCTTGACGATATCAATTAGATTAACTCACTATCAGTAATTAATTTTATCAAAAATTCAAACTTTCTTGTTATATATATGATAACAGCGTTGAAGGTGGCTTTTAGTGAATAATGTAAATCAAACAAGGTATATGCATGAATGGTTGAATATTTCAACTTAACTAACTCAAAAAATCAGTCTTGATTCGGATTCCCAGTCTCAGCCTAACTGTTAATGTAGGGCAAGTTCTGTTTAAAGGACCACAATTTATTCAAACAACTTTGGTTTTTTGCTTTGATTAGAAGCCGTTAATTGTTGAACAAGGGCCGCATTCAACTGAAGTTCTATGACCAGGGTATCTTGAATAATCAATCGGTAACATGTTAATCAACTTTAACCTTCACGGGTTAGGCTTTTGACGAATACATTCTTTCGCGATGTTAGTTTCATAATTAGTTACGGGGTAGATCATGGCGCATAACCTGGTATGATCCTTGAGGGTGGTTTGAATCAATAAAAAAAAAGAAAAAAAAAGCTTCTGGAGTAGATCAAGGGAACTAGATAGTGAACAATCCTATATAATTATTATCGCAACACAAATACACATACAGGAGGTGATATACAGTGGGATTATCGGGGAGTCGAATAGAATTCATCATGAGAACAGATAAATGCTAAAAGTTCACTAAGAACTATTTAAACACCGGTAATCTTCTTCTTCACGTTCATAGACGAAGGACTCAAATTGTGTGTGCTCATAGCTAACCAAATCATGTAGGTTACTACTAATACTATAACTAGCTTAAACTAACGCGATCGAGTCTTTCAAGACTAACTAACATTGAAAAGGATGAATTTAGCTAGTCGGTTTAATTAGGTTCCCAAAAGCAATTTTTCCTTGGACCATGCATGACCCAAAATCATGATTTACTTTAGCTGACCGCTAGTAACTAACTGTTAAATTAAGGATCAAACATTATCTACAACTGATGTTAGTAACAAACTTTGTTTAGCAAAACCAATAATTGGATACTAATTATACTAATCCGATTAGTGCTTGTAAAACATTGTTCAAGCAAGCCTATACTCCTATTAAATATAAGCTAGTTAATTACGCTAGATACAACCATGGCTCTAACCTACGAGTTCGCTAATCATCTCTATCGACTCTTCTAATTATTTAGTGACCATATAAGTGAAATTTAAGTTTAACCAGAAATCAAATATGTATCAGCTAGAACGAGTTCTTGAAGGTTTTTAATCATATGGTTTGATCCCCCTATATTTATTTATTTTTCTCTTGTATCTTAGATAACCAATTGTATGATTTGGTTGATATCAAATGAGTGTACGGCTAAGCAAGTCTTGTAAATTTGGAAGCTCTAAACTATGATATATGATAATGAACTTAAGCTCGAGGGTTAATCTTCTACCTTTTGTTTTGTAATTGATGTACCACATCCAATCCCTCTTCGAAGTAACTATAACTATTCTCTGTCATCCACGGAATCCACGATATATCAAGAGGTCCTTTGTGGCCTCGATATTTTCTTGATCGAGAGTGGAACCATAGTCTAGCTATACGCGAGATCAGGGCGAGCTAGCTACGCATATATAAAACGGCTTATAACGCCTCGGGTATATGAACGCATGCCCTTATCAATCATTATGGACAATATTGAGTTACTTCATTAATAGGAAACAGGAAATATGTATAGATATATATATATATATATATAGAACACAAGAGGCTATGTCGAGTCGTTGGACCCTCCCTCGCATGTGACCTAAGCAATGATAAAAATTTATCCTACGGAGGTGAAGTTTAGATCAAACTAACAACTAATCTATCTAACGAGCATCAAATCATTGGATCGATTTTCGTTTACGTAGCAGTCTATTACTAAAGCATCGATACGTCCCATATATGTAATATTGTATTATAGATTGTTCTTCAGCCCCAGCGTCGAGGGCTTGTGCTTCTAGAGTAGATAATGTTCCGAAGCTAGGTTTAATACTGTATTATAGATTGTCCTTCAGCCCCAGCGTCGAGGGCTTGTGCTTCTAGAGTAGATAATGTTCCGAAGCTAGGTTGCTAGAGGTCACGTATCGATAACAAGTAATTGGTCGAAATATGAACATTTCTATGTGCGATGCTGAGTGATCATATTTTGTTCAACTATAAAGTAAATCTATATCTCTACTGATGACATGTTAATTTTGAGGTTGATTATGATGTTAACCGGCAAGCCTCAGCTTCGAAGTCACAGATTTCGAACACCAAAATGCAATGTTAATGGATTCTCGAGGGAAATAAGTTTCCTCTAAGATCGATGTTTTTGCTTCAATGTAATCGTAGGATATTGTTGTTTTCCATGTGCTCAATTAAGGATATAGCACTCTTTAATACTATTTTCGTGACAGTCTATTTTATCACATGATGAATTAGATCATGAAAACTAAACAATACAGTATTTCATTTCGAGATCATACATTAATCTTTCATAGCTTTAAAATTAGGATGCCAGAGAGCTAGATAATATTTCCAAGAGTACTGTACAAAGAATGTAAAATCGACAGCCAAGTAACTTTGACAAGTATAACCAATTAGAGTAAAAATGTAAAATCATTTGATGTAAACTTCAAACAGAACGACGAAAAGGTGAAGACAATGATGCCGACACTAAAATTACCTCTCATTTACGCCTCACATCAATCTTCTAATCTCCCTGCAATTAAAATTAAAACACGCCTTATGCTAAGAAAACAAACAAACGTATGAAACTAGTGCCTTAGGATTTTAGGTACGCCAAATACATATCCCTAAAAACTTATATGAAAAATAAAAATATAAGATTACCATGTCACATAGTCACTTCACTAGATAGGCCCCAAGCTAACGATTCAGAGACCATTTTCAAAGACCATTTTCGCCCAAAACTTCCCTATATATTCAGCATTTCAGCTTCTTTGTCATTCTCCACAATCATCACAAACTCTCTCAAGCAGCAAATTCAGCCTACACAAATAAACCAAGTTGCGTTTCTTCTACGAACAAACAGCTTGATAAAAAAGACGCTTGCGAGCAGATAATCAAGATAGCTAAGGTTTCACAATGGCAGCGCCAAGAACCGTCGTGGTATGGAGGAGACGGCTAGGTGCCGCTTTGAGGATCGCCTTTGCATATGGCATGATAGGATACGTGACCCTTTACGGTCCTGAACAGATCAGGAATTACATAACTTACTCTGCTTTCTCTTACCTGACTAGTACCCTCATCGTATCGGAAGCAACATTAGGTGATGCGGTTCGTGGGACATGGCATGCGATCATTGGTACGTGCCTTGTGATGGGTCCTTCCATATTGAGCCTATGGCTCGTCGGACCAGGACGGTTCAACCCTAACACCGCTGCTATCGCGGTTGGGCTTGGGGCGTTCTGGATTGCTCTTCCTGATTCAATCCCCTTGATGTCCAAAAGGATCGCTTTCGGACAGCTGGTTATAGTCTATGTCGGGACCGTGATCGAGGGTGCTTCCACAGACGTAGTCATGCACCCAGTGAATGTTGCAGCGAGTGCTGGACTCGGTGCCTTAGCATCAGTTATCGCCATGCTGCTTCCATTCCCGCATCTAGCAGTCTGTGAGGTAAGCCACGGCTTCAGTTCACAAACTTTTACACCTTTTCCTGAAAAGGTACACTTCAAAGTGACAAGTCCTAGTTTGAGATTAAAAAACAGTATGCCGACGAAAACCTGATGCAAGCCATTAGTTGGTATAATAACAAAGTCGATTTTACAAATAAGTAAAACGTAAAGTTGCAGATCACTTTGTCCTCCACCCAGAAAAGCCCTTTCAAATTTCATTGTTATATGTTAAACAAACTTTCAGATATATTAAACATTTTAATCTTTTTTGTGTCCTACAAGTCCTAAGTATTGAATCTGATTTTTCAACACGGTCCTCTCGTGTCGCATACCTACTATCATATAGTAGTTACTTACCGCTACACAGTTCACCTATTTTCTTCTTACACAGAAAAAAACAACATAACTTAATTAGAGAAATACAAATAGAGGACCAATGAAAACATACATGTGAGATCCTCAACTGAATTCCTTGCCAGATAGGGAAGTCCAAGTGCATGCCTCCAAAATTAGCTTCCTTGATCAACCTACAAAACAATATCATCAAAAAATTCGTGGTTAATAGATGCATTTAGTGCCTCGTATCCTCATCATAATCTCATAACTACCTTATCATATGAGATAAATGATCCAGCGACCATTTTCTTCCCTCCGAGGAACCTTTTTCACCATGCTAAGCTCGTTGAGCCAATAGACCTTTACTATTCAGCAACAAACTTCAACAACATCTGTACATGAAGAGGGGAAAAAAAAAAAAAAAAATCAGCCTCCCTAAGTTGTAAAATGAGTCCAAGACGATTGAATTTGTGGCCCGTAGCATGGCCGATTCAATTACTGAAGTTGGTTTTTCATGTATATGATGCGAAAGAACTACGAACAAAATTGCTAAATGGATTGTTACTCTTACAGGTGACAAAAAAGTGTGAGCAATATGCTGAAAATGCTACTGATAGGATGAACCTGTACATGAAGGCCATGGTAGCAGAAGAAAGCACCACGGTGCTGGAACTAGCTGCCGAAGCCAAGACTTTGTCTGAATCGGCAGCCAAGCTTCTTCATATCATCAAAAAATACCAAGGGGGTATGCTATGGGAGATGCCTCACCTGAGACTGTTGAGGCCGGACTTCAAGCACCCTGCTGAAAAGTTGCAAGAGGTAGAAGTTAGCCTCAGAGGGATGGAGATGGCGCTCACCTCTCGCACCCAGAAACCAAAAGATGCCGTAGACGAGGAGTTGAAGGATGAGCTCAAAACCATGGCCAAGCAACTTACACAGAAGCTGGAGCAGATCAAAGTCTCCTTGCCCTTCTCCTCATCTAAAGTTCACGACCAAAATACCAGTGACGATTCCTCTGAGAAAAACCTTCTGCCACTTAACATATGCGATAGCCAGCAACACTTGTCCTTGTCCTTCTTCTTCTTCTGCATGAAACACCTCAACCAGGAGGAGTCCTCAAACTCGAAACAAAATAACGAGAAACCAATCCCTGAGGGTGCAGAAAACCATAGCTTCGGAAAGAGAGTGAGAGGATGCCTTCCAAGCCACAATAGCCTGGCGTTTGCAATCAAGTGCTCGCTTTCTCTCGGCCTTTCTGTACTGCTAGGCTTGACATACAACAAAGACCGTGGATACTGGGCTGGACTCGCTATCGCTGTTAGCTTTGTCACAACCAGACAGGCAACCTTTTGGGGATCAAATGCCCGTGTTCAAGGTACTGCTTTGGGCTCCATCTATGGACTCCTGGGATACTTTATTTGCAACAGTTACACTAGCCTAAGACTCGCATTTCTGCTACCCTGGATTGTTTTCACAACTTTCCTGAGGCACAGCAAGATGTATGGCGAAGCCGGTAGCATTTCAGCAGTTGTAGCAGCTCTGCTAGTTCTTGGCAGGGAAGGTTATGGCACCCCAACTGAATTTGCCATTTCTAGAACAGCGGAGGCCTGTATCGGGCTGTTCTGTTTCATTTTGGTAGAAGTCCTCCTGCAACCCGAGAGGGCTGCCTCATTATCGAAGGAACAATTGTCACAATGCTTCGGCACTATCAACTCCTTCATCGGTAATATTGTGGATATCCAGGCGAGCCACAGCAAATTGGAAGCTTCCACCCCAGCAACTTCAATAAAAGAGGAGCAGGCTAAGCTCAAAGCTGAGATTAATCAGCTGAGGGTGTTCATAGAAGAAGCGAAAACTGAGCCTAATTTTTGGTTTGCACCTTTCCAAGGTGATTCCTATACTGCTCTACAGAAATCCATCAATAAGATTGTGGATCTGTCATCCTTCATTGCATCAGCCGTCGTGTTGCTTAACCAAGAGATGGAGAAATCAGGAGATGCTTGGAAGGATAATCAAGAGCAGATCAGCATCGACATCCAGCTCTTTAAGGACAAGATCAGCACTTCGATGGAGCACCTTGAGAAGGCAACATCAACTGATCACGTTCAACAAAATGAGAAGGATCAGCAGATAGCAGATTCCACAGACCTCGAGATGGGAAAGCAACAAAATGGGATCAAGTACAGGATTCCTACCATAGACGAGGAAGAAACTGAGAACATCCTTAGTGCATTCCTACAGCACACGAGGGATGTAACAGATAGCAACCGTGCGGCAGTAAATGCTGAGGTGAGGAATAAAATGCTTCTAAGCCTGGGCTGCATGGGATTTTGCATGCGGAGTTTGGTGACAGAAGTACGAGAAGTTGATAAGGTAGTAAGAGAACTCATTCGGAAGTAAACCTAGCAACCGTAAAATTTGAGGTATTATGTAAATGAAATTTTTGTAGTGGCTCAAGTATAAGCTTGTTTATGCTTGAGCCATATTATTTCCGTTAGCCAATACGGTGACGACGGGGTTTCTTTAGATTCTTCATCTTTTTTCCCCTATTGCTTCGCAATAGCAGCGGTTAAGTAATTTCACACACTTGTAAGATTATGAGGGTTGTAAAGCCATAGTGTAACTAAATCATCATATCAATCAAATACAATACTTTCTTTCATGATTGTGGTTTCATATCTATTGATTCTATTCTGCAAATTTGATAAAGAAATCAGTAGCAGACAACAGGGAATCAGCAAATGAATCATGCAAAGGGTTCATTGAAAAATTTTCAACTATCATCAGCTTCGAACCAATAGTTAGTACTAACATGTGTGCCAAATCTTACCAATAAAACAAAGACTACAGGTATCCCTGTAACCATCTTTTCACAAATGAATTGAACATTATATGTCAAATAAAGAAGCCTAAATCCTTAAATGGGAAACAACTCGAACAGGACGAGACTTTGAATGTTCTATGCATTCACAATCACCTTCTAGAGATTGGACCTAAGAAACTCTCTACATCCCAACACATTTACATTAAGTTGCCTTCACGATAGAGTAGGAACAGGAAGTCTACACTCTGCTTCCCCTAGAAAAGCAAAAAGAGCCGCTATATCTGACTCCAGCACACATCTCCTTCGAGATACAATCGATTAGGAAGTATCCAAGAGATCGACAATGAACAACCAATGACGTCCGAAACCTATGCCAGATGCATAAACATCATTACCTTACACTACTACATTTCTCATACTGTTGTCATAACTGATCAATCTGACACTTTACACACATAATCTACACACTATCACACAATAGAGTTGAAATCAAAAATCCTAAACATCATAACCTTACACTTCAAAATTTCTCATACCGATGTCATAACTGATCAATCTGAAACTTAACACACATGATGTGCACACTAATACACTACAATACAGCTCACAACGAAAATCCTAAACCTCTACACCTCATGATTCGAATAACAAAACTATACTACAGTGACCACCTCACCCTCAAACACACGACGAAGAAACAAACCTAGGTATTCCCATCACGGACAGTATCTAGTGATGACGAGATGTACGCAGTCTTATCTCGACGGCAAAAAACATGGAGTCCTTTCCTCAATTTCACAAATGTCATAACCTAAACAAACCTCACTGTCCTCCATTCAACTACCTCGATTCTCATCTATCATCTCATCATCACATTGACACCGACGACGCGATAACACGAAAACGGCTTAATTCATGCGAAACATGAATAGATCAAATGAAAGAAACCGCTGAAAATCACCTTCTTCTCCGACTCCGTCGCCGCAATCGCATTCGCCGCCAGCGCATCGCAAGCCATCGTCGTATCCGTACATTCTCTCACTCACGCGCCGCCGATCGCCGATGTCATTGCTCCTCGTCGGCGGCGGCGGAGAGGTTGGGCCCGCCGTCGATTCTCTCATTGCTAATGAGCCAACTTCTTCAATTTCGAACTGTTTCGACGTCGTTGCTGGGCTGGACTATGAGTATTGGACCATGGTACCAGGCCCGAGTACTGAGCCCAGTAGCAAACGGTTGAAGCAAATGGAAGAGAGCCCAAAGCTGCGGCCCATTTATAAAGTACCTCTTAGCTTAGTCAATTTCATTGCTTTTTTCTTTTTTTACGAAGATTACATTGTTTTTATTGTCATTGATGAGTACATAAAAAAATATTGATGCCCGTGGATGTAGAAAATAGATGACGATATAGTTTTGTTTTTTTAGGTCTGTTTGTGAGTTTAATTATGATCAAAGAAAATATCATCCTTATATATTTTGATTAAAAAAATAGGATTTAATCCAATGTCCTTTAGAATCCATTCATTTTTTTGGAAACTATTTCATTTGAAAAAATAATCCAACTTCTCCGTACCTCCATGAAAACTCACAAACATAAATGTTTGAAGAGGGATATCCGGATATCCTCGTAATTGTTTCACTTCCCTCTAAATTAGATCTCACAAATGACCCTTAGTTAAGTGTTGCCGCAACAGTTGTTTAGCAAAGATCATTCTCCCCTTCTTCTTTTTTTTTTTTTTTCGATAATAAGATCATTCTCCCTTTTTTTCTTTTTAAATGGCCTATTGTTAGCGATTCATTGTTCCATATCCGAGTTACAAACATATTGAACCCGATCTGAGATTACAGGATTACAATCTCCCTTTTGATATTGAAACAATATTTTCTGAAGTTTTGGACGTGCAGGCATTTGAGAACGACCTCCTTGGCCGAAACACATAAAAAGAACAAAGGGAAATCTGAAAACAACAGGAATCCAACAACCATAAATGGCTAGCGCATATAGTATCCGCAGATATGGGAGTACTTTTTGTAACAATTAGTTTTAGATTTCTCTTTGATGTAGGCATCTATCAAATATTCTAGCCACACAAGTTAACACTCAAATCTTAGTGTGTCTAATGATTCATCTATCATCATATGCTACGTACCTTTTCTCACTTTTAAATCCAGGTAGAATTAAATCAATCAATCTCTTTTAAGCTCTAGCTCGACTCGTTAAACTTGAACTCATAGCATGAGTTCAAAAGTTGCGTCGACGGAACGTCACATTACTCAGAAATTTAGCGGTGAATGTGAAATGTAGGTTTTTTGACTTTTGAGGCAAGAGCTATGGTGATTTCGAATCTTTAGTACCCATGAGGAGAGCATCCATCACATGGCTTACAAAGAACGTGCATCGTTTGTTAAGTATGAGGCTTGGTCATTAAACCAGCCAACGGAGATCAAGACGTGAATCCTTTTCGAGCAAGGTTGTAACAATCGGTTTAAGATAATAGTGAGAGAACAAAACCTTCGTCTAAAATAGCAAACATTCCTTCGATCGATGGAATAGCAATGCAGCGTTTGCCCTTCTTCTTTGTTACTCCGTCCTTCCCAAAAAGAATAAAACATGAAAAATTAACACATAAATTAAGAAAATCATCTTTTTATTCCTAACATTACCAAACTGCTCTTAACCAATGAAAAAGGAAGAAGTAGAATGAGATGGGGGCAAGGGAAAAAGGAGAAAGGAGGCAAGGGCAAATTGGTTTTTTTAACCAAAAAATTTCCATATTAAATATGGTTGCATTTAAAGTAGGACATCCCGATTTGAAAAATTGCTTCATTTTTTCTGGGACAGAGGGAGTATGATATATTTTGTGCTGCTACTTCCTATCTAGTCCTTACATCCCATATAAAACATTTTGATTTTGCACGCGTGTAGATATAAAGTTTGACACGCGTGTAACGACGATCAAACGTAATTTTTTATAAATTTATCGTAAAATATCAATGATTAATTGTATAAGTTACGTACTTCAACCTAATACACGTTACGGGACGATCAGACGTGATTTGATATAAAAATGAGATTTGTATTCGTGCGTATATAATAATACAAAATACGTACATATTAGAAATTATATGGGACGGATGGAGTATCACTTTTACGTGATTGCGTCTTAAATCCAGTAGGTGGAATCAGTCATATGAATCGTTCTCGCCTATTTAACAATATTACTTCTAGGATAAAAAGGTATATTTTTATATATAAAAAAAGGCTAATACAAACAGGTATATTTTTTATAAAAAAAGATTAATGCAAGGATTAATTCCAAGTAAATCGAGGCACATTGGCCTGGCCGGAAACCCCACGTTGGTAGCTTTGCACCCAAGAGATCTGGGCCGCTTGCCAAGCGGGGTGGGGATGATCCCCAAATACATACTCCCTCCAACTCATATTAATTATAATATTTAAATTGTGTGTATTTATCGATGCGAAGTTTGATTCGTGTTGTAGGACAATCAAATGTTATTTTTTGAAAAATTATTATGAAACATTAATAATAATTTTCTTGTGTAACTAAAACGACAAACAAAACTTTTTAAAATACATATTGAATGGTGGAAAAAAAATTAAGTGTTATAATTAAATTGACACGAAGATGTACATTTTTTTATATAACTAAACATACATCACCTCACAAGACAAATACTACTGCATATGGAAACAACTAGTTTGATGCAGCTTAAAAATAGAAGCAACCTGATGCAAGGATAAACTGATATGAGGTCAGGTCACTTATACGCACTTATCTTCATGGGCTGTATCCTTTAATTAACATGACCTACCTACCGACCTCTCATGCTTTGCGCATGCCAACGATACGAAACACCCAAGTTGAACCGACGGACGACGTTAACACACAACATGATTCAAAGGTGATCATATCGATATTTAACCATGATCAACGAATTAGATACCGTCACATGTCTAGTAAAAAAAAAAAAAAAACTGAATCGCGAGTTTATTCTCCTAGCTCGGATAGCTTGGTCCAACGAGGCGACTCCCTTGTTCTGTAGACATCTCTATATATGAACATAATGGAAAGTTTAAGGTTCCATTACAACGCAACAATACCAATACTGGCCGTTAAGCAGTCGGTCTAGCCAAAACCATATTTATTCTCTATTTTGGCGTCTTTATACCAAACACATAAAACGAGAGTGCCGCGAGCTTTTGCTTCACCAGAGTGAAAAAGGAATGGCCGGGCAAAAAAGAACCATCCTGGTGTGGAAGCAGAAGCTCTTTGCTGCAATCAGGATTGCCTTAGCATACCTGATAGTTGGTTGCGCCACCGTGTACACTCAACAAGAAATCCGCAAGTACGTCGCTTACCCATCTTTCTCCTACATGACTGCAACCCTGATTGTGTGGGAGACAACCCTGGGCGACACTCTCCGTGGTACATGGCATGCCTTCATCGGCACCTGTCTCGTGACAGGGGCAACCGTCATGAGCATATGGCTTGTTCGACTGCAGGATCCACTAAGCCCTATCTTGGCTGCGGCGTTGGTGGGGTTAGGGACCTTTGTTGTCGCGCTGCCAAGGTTCATCCCCTTGTTGTCTAAGAGGATCGCGCTCTGCGGGTTGGTTCTGGTCTATGTCGGCACCTGTAACGGGACTCCTGAAACTGGCATCATGATGAGACCGCTTTATGTTGCAGCTAGCACTGGCCTTGGTGCTGTTGCTTCTATTCTGGCCATGTTGCTTCCTTTTCCTCACCTTGCTACGCTTGAGGTATGTACACTGGCAATTACTCCATAATCTCATGTCGTCCAGAGAGATGTCATTGCTGTCAGACCCATAAGTAGCTCGTACATGACCAAATTCCAGATGAATCTTTGCTGCAACGAAGCCAAGGGATAAATAAAACGAAGGAGATCATTATACTAATATGCATGAGATGATGGTAGAAATAACGAGCCAACTATTAATTCTAACCCTGTCAGACCTTTAGAAATGATGGCTTTTTGTGCATTCTTAGGAGTGCAAATTTCACACACGAGTGACGAGAAGAGGATAAATCATTTACAATTTGCTAAATGCTAGCTTTGTCTCTTTACAGGTAAGGCACAAGTGCAAATCATTCGTTCAGAATGCAACAAAGAGGATGAACCTCTTCATCGAGGCGATGGTAGCAGAAGAAAGTTCAGATGCATTAGAGCTAGCCGCCGAAGCCAAGATACTAAAAGAATCAGCAGTCAAGCTGATGAAAAACATACAGCAGTGCCAAGATGGGGTGCTATGGGAAGTTCCTCACTTGAGGCTTTTTGCATGCAAGTACAAGCACCCCGCCGACAACCTGAAGGAAGTAGAGGTCACATTAAGAGGTATGGAGATGGCTATAGAGGCCTCTAAGTGCCAAACCCAGCAAACTCCAATCAACCAACAGGTGAAAGACGAGATGCAAGAAGTGGCGAAGCAGTTAACCCAAAAGTTCGCCCAGATCAAAACTTCATTACCTTTCTCAGCACCCTCAACGCCGTACGAGAACCCAAAGACTGATGGTGAGAAGCTTCTACCGCTTGATATTTACGCTACCACACAGCAGCTGTCCATGTCTTTCTTCCTCTTCTGCACCAAGTACCTCAAAAGAGACTCCTGCAGCACCTTAAAGGATGGTGACCATGAAAAGAGAACCTGGGGGAAAACGATGAAGAGATGGCTCCCTCGTCGCCAGGATATCATGTTGGCCACCAGGTGGGCCCTCTCTCTCGGCCTTGCTACACTCCTTGGACTTACCTACAACAAAGATCAAGGTAACTGGGCAGGGTTGGCAATATCAGTCAGCTTTGCCACCAAAAGACAGGCGACTTTCAATGGAGCAAATGCTCGTGCCCAAGGTACAGCACTGGGTTCCATCTATGGGGTGCTTGGATACTTCATTGGACACAAGTTCGCCATCTTAAGGTTGGCGTTCTTTGTTCCATGGATCATCTTCACGACATTCCTCAGGCACAGCAAGAGTTACGGGGAAGCTGGAGGGATCTCTGCCATCATTGCAGCGTTTCTTATTCTGGGAAGGGTGGGATATGGCACCCCAGCTGAGTTTGGCATTGCTAGGATGTCCGAGGCCTGTATCGGGCTCTTCTGCTACCTCCTGGTCGAGGTAGTCCTCCAGCCTAACAGAGCGGCCACTCTGTCAAAGGGTCAAGTTTCACGCTGCTACTCTACGATCAAAGGCTTCATGGAACAGTTCGTGGTCATCAGAACCAGTGATCCATCCAGCCAACAGGATCCCTTAATGGAGCACGAGAAGAGAAAGATGCAAAGCAAAACTGTTACACTGAGGGAGTTCATAAGGGAAGCCAAGAGGGAACCTAACTTCTGGTTCAAGCCATTCCAAAGCGATAGCTACGCCTTGCTAGAGAGCTCCATTTCAAGAATGGTGGATCTGGTGTACTTCACAGCATCTGCAATTGAGCTGCTTTCCAAGGAGCTGCAAAACAACAAGATTGCTTGGAAAGATAACCAAGAGCTAATAACCATTGACATAGAGATTTTCAAGGAAAAGATCTGCTCCTCATTGAAGTACCTTGAAGAGGAGACATCAACCAAACCAGTCCCAGCTGATCAAAGCGGGATCTCATCTGATGATCCTGAGATTGGGAGTGCACGATACAGCAAGAGGTTCAGTGTTGCGAGTGCAAACGAGTTAGAGCTAGAAAACATCATCAGTACATTCTTGCAGCATTCAAGGGACATCATCGAAAGCAGTCAAGTGACCGATAACGCAGAGAGGAACAAAGTGCTACTCTGCTTGGGCTGCATAGGATTCTGTATGCAAAGCTTAGTGTACGAAACAAGAGACGCACAGAAAGTGGTGAAGGAACTGAGTAGAAAAGAAAGGTCTTAGATTAACTTCGCAAAATTACTGTAAGAATTGGCATCCATAGTCTTGGGACTTTGGTAACGTCACTTGTAAATGCTGCTATGCTCAGAATACATGTGGATCCTTTTAACAAAGATAAGCCTTGGTATTCCGATTTTCATATAATGGTTTCCCATCTTCCATTCCTGTAATGCTGCTATGCTCAGATACAGGTATACTCTCTGTTGCCTATTCTGTAGCATAACCAAACTAGCTCTGCCACTTGTGGAGCTACGCAAAGTTTAGGCCATAATTAGCCAAATCACGTCTAACATGTTACCCATCATCAAGAACCACCAAAAATATCATGCTGCCCTTCAGTCATCCCAAATCAAATACTCAAATCCAAGCATGTGTATAGTATCCAAGCACGAAAAAAGGGCAAAACACCGTTATACATCAAGGAACTATGATATCATCGGACTTTACATAGCTTAAACAACATAGTAAAATCATCTAGCATTCAGTCATTCACAAGGTACAATCCCAGCAAGATACGCATATCACATGGATCTATTATCTGTAGCAGTGTCTTCAATGTATGTTGCTTAGAGTATCTATCGTGGTCTGAATGGCATGTATTAGAATTGACATATATAGCAAGCTAGCTAGGAAATAGTTACTGCCAGTTCGCTATGAACAAGTCGCTAAAAAGAAGGATTTTACATTGAAGGCATATTCTGATCTTCAAACAGATATTGATGTGAATAGCATTGTGAAAAGGCTATTATCTTCTCTTCTTTTGTTAAAGCATATCATATAGCTACACAAGTCTCTCATCCCACGGCTTTTGCATGCATAATCACTTTGTTACCATAAATTATCCCCCTCAAATCCTCAAAGAACAGCAGAATCGATATGTTTAAACCTGATGTATTCACAGGATGAAGGAGTTTAAGTAAACTTGATAACGGAAAAAAACAAACTATTCCACTAATATTTTCGTGAGAGAATATTTCAACGAAAGTTCAAACTTATAAAGAACAACAAAATGCTTATTCATGGGAGGTTCTCACAACAGAACTAACCAAAAAAATAAAAAATTACGTTAAATTAAAACAAAATTAAATTAAAATTAAGAGCAACATGAAAATATGGTAAATCTTTTTCCCGTTTACTATTTCCTCTTGCCCCTCCGTTAATCAAGATACTAATTTTTGCAGCTTAATTTAGCTTATACCAAATCCAAGATTCCTCAGAGAAGCAAATCCCCTTGGAGGTTAACTTATGCCAATTCTGTGTCTCGAGAGAAGGCGATGAATCATAATCCTACGACATAGAAAGCAAGCTATAATGAGAGAAAAAAGATGGAGGACTGTCACTTCCCTCGAGAGGTGAAAGGCCGCCAAAGGCCACATCTAGGCGGTGAACACCAGCCACCATGGTTAAAATGCAACTGTTCATCGTAATCAATGACGAGCGGGGGACGAGCTATGAGCACAAAATCGACACAGATGGTTGGCCACAAACTGGAAGTGGCAGCACAAAATCATTTCATAGAGATTTCTTTATAAGGTTTCAAATATGCGGATTGCAGCAAAACAGAGACATCAGGAAAGTAAGGAAATGTCTTAAATGTTATAGAGCTGAATGCTCAAGTTGAGCCACAAGTTCAAAATACTCATATCCGATGATACGGCACAAAGATTCATCCAAAGGGAGGAAATTTTGTTTGATGACTTTGAGGACTCACCAGATGCATTAAATAGGTTTTATTATCGAATATTACTAATGCTATTCATATAAATGGTTTATATTAGCACTTGAAAGACAAAAGAAGTGACAACTCTTAATATTTCTTCTCACAACTTCATCCTTTTTCTCGGCTTGGAAGCTGTGGGCATTCGATAAGAACTGAATATGAGTTTGTTGCTGGATTTCCTCCGTTAAATATTTAGTTTTCAGAAACAACTCATCTCATCCTTGAAGAAATCTTTTGAAAGGTCTCTGCTAATCAACCATCATGTGGCTTCTTTTATCTAACCAAATCCTAATGAATTCACAACTCACCGACATCTACCATAAAGTATTCAAAAATTAAATCTAACGATCACTACGTTCAAACAAGACAACAACGAAAGGAATTATTCGAATCAGATGTCTAAATCAAACCAGAATCCATGCATTGACAATAATGACTAAAGAAATCTAGGAGCTTTATATCCAATAACATGGCAAAAGACAAAGCAGCCTAACATTACACTTTAAATTAATGCAATTTGATTTTCAAATAACTCAACTTGGTCGCATAGACCAAAAACACAATTTTCACAAGTCACTCGGCGACTAGGAGGAATATTCATTTATTAAAAGGCAATCCAGCCATCTTGAAAAGATAAAAGTCATCTCTGTGTGATGCAGAGATCTGAGAACTTTACAAGCTAGGGTACCAATTAGGTTTGATACACTTCACCCTACACGAAAACGATAGAGGAAGAATAACTCTGCTGATAAACAACAAAAATAAAGGATAAGCATTTTGATCATTAAGCACTCTCGGTCTCAAAAGCGAGAAACCAGAATGACCACCCAATGAGATTCTGAGAGTTGACAAATTTGTGGTATCAAATTATGAATCCAGTAGTAGAATAACGGGACAGATGATCAGAAATGGTTGAAAATTAACTATCTCATATATTTGGGCACAATGCCAAAGTAAAAACTACGTCGTACTATATAATCAAAATAAGTAGAGATCCAAACATAAGATATCATCAGAAGACTATGGGCCAAACCAAAAAAAAGACAAAAACAAAAGATAGAGAAAGCTTCTATCTAAAACTCATATTTATTAAGAAGCACGAAGGGAACAAGCCATGACGAAGTGGTCAGTTCCCGTCATACTTGGGATCAGCCATGACGAAGTGATACACGATTACCAACAAGAAGATGAAGATCCCAAGAAAGTTGGCGAAGAAACCCAGCTCTTGATCACCAAACATCTGCAAACCACAAATTTCAAATAAGAATGAGCATCCATTGGTCATACTGCCGATTATGAACAGACATATACTGTCATTATACGATGATAAAAAGACATAACTGTCATTATGAACATCCATCTTCAGCAGATTCCTAAACAACAATCAAATTCAATGAAGTTCCTTATCCAATTCGCCCTTTCATAATCAACATTGATTAAGCTGAAGCCAACTAAATCACCTAGTCAATTAACATACTATATACGGTAACACGATCCAGTAAAACACCAATCTTCCACATATTTTATGATAATCCCTTTCCACAACTCAACTCTTCGTAACCACGAATGGATCGATTAAGAAGACAATTAAGTTCGAAAGATTCGTCGCCGTGAGCATAATCGGATTTATATCATAGAGTGACAAGTTGTCGAGATTAGGGTTTACGGAGACATGAAACCGATAACAAAATTCGGGGAAAACTTTTGCAGCGAGTATTCTGATGAGAAAGCGAATCGCGTTACCTTGAACGGGTTTTTTGTTGATTCCTCTCAGGCGATGGTGCGGTGGCTTCGGTGGCTGTTGCCGGCGAGAGATGGTACGGTTGCTGGGGCCCTTGAAGGAGACTTTTTTTGACAGGTCAATACGACATAAAAATTTCTTCTTCTTTTTTGAAAAGTAACGTAAAATTTGAACAATACTTAGAAAATATGATATTTGTTCTAAACCGAAAATGATACGAAATTGAAATAGAGTTTTTTCTGCTTTTTCTTTATTTTTTTTTCTCTTATTCTTAAAAAAAAATAGTGCATTTATAAAGGAGAGGACACGATTTTTTATAGTCAACATGAACGGTTGCAAAGCAACATTTTCTTTGGACATGAACAATGTCAGGCTCCCGACATGAACGAAACTTTTTCTGTTTTTCCTCTACCTCTCATTCTCTTATTCTTAACAGAAAAAAGTGGGGTGCAAATACAAAGGGGAGGGCACCGTTTTTATAGGCAAAATAGACAATTGCGAAGCAACATTTTCTTCCGACATGAACAGTGTCGGGCTCCACATGAACAGTATCAAACATTACATGAATAGTATCAAACAGTACAAGCGGTCCCCTCAAGGAATAATAAATGGTAAGAAAAATATACACATAAAATTAAAGTATAGATAGCATTCACATGTATTTCATAACACTCCCCTTTGAATGTATCTATCACCTGAAGTGAGATTGTCTCGTTAAAATCTTATCTGAAAAAATCCAGTGGAATAAAAATCAGATTGAAGAAAAAAGAGTAAAGTCTCCCCCTCAAGTCAAACACCTTTAATCTTCATAATCTTGTTGAAGAAGATTTTTTAAATCTGCGCATTCCAATCTTATCTCGAAATCTCGCAAAAGTTGTGCTCGACAACGCTTTTGTAAACAAGTCTGTCAAGTTATCACTTGAGCGTATCTGCTTCACATCTATATATCCATCCTTTTGAAGATCATGAGTGTAGAAGAATTTTGATGATATGTGCTTCGTT
>JAOVYX010014849.1:0-60051 GCA_035668315.1 Drosera spatulata | reverse complement strand
TGAGTTAAGCACATACTCAATACAAACATACCATTTTAATCATCATACTAAATATTAATGAATATCAATGATTGATCTAATTACTAAACAAATCAACCATAATCCCTATCCTTCCATCTATTAAGTTCAAACCTTGAGATTTATCTTAGTTTTCAAATTCTGCAACTTTAGTTAGTTATTAAACCATTAAACAAACCCTCCCCACTTCTAAAATAGTTAGAAACCTTAAGTTAGTTTAGTTTATCAGTTGTAACTTTCTCTGTGGGATCGACCCCTACTTTCACTACTACATTTAACTCCATATTTATAGAGTGAAGTGGGTGCTCTTATAAATATAAATTTGACGTGCTTACGACAGCACGCATCAGGAACAATGGGCATCCCCCATCCTCTTTGCATGCATACAGCGGCTTGTACGCCGTTATGACGGGGCCATGGGTTGCTCTCTGCAGGGAGGCCCAAATTATCTCAATGCAGACAAACGATACCTCATTGAATGCGTATAAGAGGTGTAAGGCGACGCACAGACTAGGCAGGTGCGAAAACAGAATTTATTGGGTAGCCCGGATGATGATTGACACTTGACACTTTATCTCTGTTCTCCGAGTCGGTCATATCCTTAGAGTTGTTGCTTTTGAGTCGAGTCATGAACCCTAAATAAATACAAAAGCGATACAAAACCATATAAAGCAATGTGAAACGATGCTGGTTGATATGGCGTCCATATTTTCCTATATTATATAAAAATATTTTAACGACTTTCGACGGTCGCCATAGCCGTTAGCGGAAGTTTCCTGTAATAGGGATTCATACACCTGAGGTTGCTGAGCTTTATTAGCTCACGATTTTGTTTTTCAAATTCAGGTATGCCCTCAACAGCACCTGAAGGCTTTTAGTGTGAGCTTACATGCATATATATGAACCCACGTACTTCGAATACTATAGTAGATCAGATGTCTATTGTGTTTAATATAATAATTGATCTGCATTGCTTCTACACCAATGATGTAACTAAAATAGGTATTTGAAGTTGTAAGCTATGAATGTGGCTACTATTTATAGTTTCCTTGACATCTATACCCCTAAACCCATTCGGTTTGTTTGGCCTTGTCACGGACCGGGTCCATGACGGTATAACGCTCACATGTCTTCCGGCACGAAAAGTCGGGGGCGTTACAGGGTGGTATCAGAGCAGGGGTTTCAGGATTGGAAGTTAAGGAAAATGATCACAAGTATATTAAATCAAAACGATAGGATTGCATATGCATTGAGTGTAAGATGAGAACAATAAGTCGAATGGATTGAGTATATAAACTCCAGAGGTGGGAAATACTTGACTAGAAAGGTCATGAGAACTAAAGCATGAGTTGGTGCAAATCAAGCGTGAGAAAGTAATCAACCTGATATTGCAGAGTTAAATACTATAATGTGTCGTGTTTGTTGCCACGAGAAGCAACAACTATAATGGCTCTTTAAGGAAGAAGTTAACTTGGGGTAGACATTGATGTGTCTGATTAATATTATATTGCACATCTGAAGTACACCAGTCTCATTTGAAGACAAACTAAGTTGCAATATGATTTGTCAATATATATATATATATATATAATGACCTGAACGCTGATTGAAAACGAAGAGCATAGACGACAGGGATCTGACCGATGCTGAAAAATGATAAGTTGAAAGACATTGAAATCGTGGATTATATAAGTCATTGAGACGAGTTCAACTTAAGTGAAATTTGTGATCTTAAAATCTAGATTCCTTGCCATAAAGAATGTGCTGGCACATTGGATGTTTCGAGTTTGAAAATATTGGTTGCATTTGACAAGGGATATATATTCTCATGGTTATAATAACTAGGTATTTTGGAGAGTCCTGGTTAATGGTTTGTGTACAATAACTTGATATTGAAAACATGTTAGAGATGACGAAAACATCAAAACAACATTTTTGCTAGAAAGACATATTGCTTGCTAAAGGACATTGGTACGTCTTGAAGCAATCAGATAGCAAAGCTATAGCAATCATTAAGTTTTGATAGAATGTCTACCATGTTGATAGATGAAGATTCAGGTAAAGACTAGCGTCTCATGGGTACTACTTTATACTAAGTTTTTGTTTTCTAGAACCTGATGTGGTACGTTGCTCATAAAGTAAGGTTTACTGCTTTACGACTAACAGTAAACTGCCACTGGAAAAATCAAGAGCATTTTACTTACCGTATTTAGGCTGCTTGTGCTACCTTATAGATTGGTTGTGTTGCTTATGCCATTGTGCTGTTGGTGCTGCTTTAGTGCTGCTTTTGTTGTCAGTACTGCTTATGCTACCAGAACCGCTAGTGTTGCTAGTTCTGCTAAGACAGCTTATGCATGTATGATTGAAGAGTAATTGTGATTTGTTTTGGGTAATCCAAAATACGAGAACTCGATTAAAGTGGATGCCGTTTCTGAATTTGTTATTACATGAGAATTGATTTTAAATACGGAAGTCTAATGACTCAAGCTCTGATTAAAAGCAATTGCCTTGGGTTTAATGCAAATGTGAAGTTGATTAGAGGGAAGCCTAAATCAAAGTAAAACTGCGTATATTGTAATCTTTTCTGGTGTGTGAGGCACTTTATGAAGACTTAAGCTGTATTGCTGGAGAATTGGTCGTGATTGCTACAACATATTATTGTAATGACAAGGAACTATTTATGTACGCTTCGAGTGTTTAAGATTGAAAGTTTAGAGCTAACGTGCTGGGTTATGGATAAAGAAGTTTGAAGTTACTGACAAATAAGCTTATTGTTATGATAAGAATTGCATCGACTATAAGCTATCTATTTTAAGTGAATTATGTTGCAAGCAACATTCGATTGAAATTATGGATTGGTTTGCATTTGTTTTTAAGGCTGATGGTTGTTGATTATCGAAGTTTCAGATTAAGATGATCATGCGTGCTGGGAGTTGGCCTATATGTGTTTGAATTTTTGTGAAAGTAGTAAGCTTTGCTTTGTGGTTCTTATAATTTTTAACATCATCGGATGATCTTTCAATGCTTGAGGATCATTATGAGTAATTTTGAAAGCTTAAGGTAGTAAGCACAATGGAGAATTCCGTAAGCCTATCAATGTGAAGGTTTGCGCTCCAATTGAAAAATATTGAACTAAGCAAGGATTAAGCCAATATGCATTGTGTCTCAATAATCTCAATGAGTGATGCACCACTACGGCTGTATAAGAGTATTGCCGACTAAACTGAAAGGAGATATAGATTATCTTGTCGATCGAATTAATGGGACTATTGGGATACATGATTATTTTACGATCCAGTCAAAAGCAATATTAAGCAATGTGAATGATTTTGAGGATTTGAGATTGTTGAACTCCGAATAAGAGTTTCAAATTGAGATACGATATATGTCCATAAGACAAGATTGAAGTGCAAAAACAGAGGGTTTACTGCAATCTTTAAAAATATCGTTGTGAAAGTGAAAATTTATTGATATGGATTCTGTTGGTAGATCTCTAACAACAACAAATGGACAGAATATCCAAACACTACAAGCCTTACATATATACGAGGCAGAGATCCTATAAGTTTTGAGGAGAAATATTTGACCTCGGAGGCAACTTGGGAAGAGGAAACAATGCGAAGACAGTACCCGCATCTTTTTTCCAGAAAGTCCTCAATTATCTTTACTTAAATTTAGTTTCGGGGACGAAACTTCTTAAAAGTTGGGGGTAATATAATACCAAAAAATTTTGAGGATTTAAAAATGAATATATAACATACGTAGAGTACGTATGAAAATTTAAACGCGAATAAAAGACATTAAATATAACATTGTGAATTAAAAATAGTCGCGTTTAAGGGTTACAGAATTTAATCCAAGAAAATATTTGATTACTAAATCAAATATGACGATGGAATATTTGGGAATAGTTGAACACGTCAATAAATATTACGAATGAATAACGTTACAACGTTATAACGTTATAAATGTTGCGCGTAAGGGTTAGCGATTTTAATCCCATAAATTGTGGATTATGACTCGGGAGGTCATATTTTTGTATGTAGGATAAATCCATATATTATGAAATTTGGGTAAATAATAGATTGAACGAGACGTATCGTGGGATGGAGTGGGGTATCTTCCCACACACTCACCTAATTTCCCCACTCTCCCGCACTTTCTTCCTCCCACTCCCACCATCACTCCACTGCCAACAACCACTTTCACTCACAGCTTCCACCACTGCCTCCTCTCTGGCCACCATCGCTGCAGCCGTTTGCGCCATCATCTTCACCATCAATAACGATCACGCAACGCATCAATGATCATCATCTCATCATCAATCCATCTCCTTCATCATCGCTCCATCACCACGACACCGCAAGAACAAGGACAGCGGCAGTCGAAGGGAAGCATCAACGCCATCAGCTCGGTTAGGATACATCGACAGATTTTTTCGTGTGATCGTGTGCATTAAGGACCATCAACAATCGAGGTAACCTCACTCGTCCGAGACGTTTCTTTTATTCGATCACATGCGTTCTTTACATCCGTGCATGTTTTGGGACATGTTTTGATGTGTTTGATATGTGAGGAATGGGTTGTATGCATTTTAATGACGATTGAAGGATCCGTGTGCATCGGACGAGAGTTTCTGGATGTTCTGGGCAGCAGAATAGTCACGGCCGTGACCATCTTGGGTCGTGCCCGCGACGGGGGAGGAAAATCTGGGATTTTGGTTCACAGGCACATCGCTCCCGCGACGGCCTTGTGTCACGCCCGCGACGACCTTGAGTCGCGGCCGCGACGACCTTCTGGCCAGGGAATTATCAATTTCGTGCATCAAACCTTAAACCTAAATACGTATTTGAGATATATAACCCATACGCATAGAAATATAGCATTTAACGTGCATATATGATCACGTTTGATACGTGATGGGGTATTTGAGATCGAAATGAACTAGAATACACTCGAATACATTATATATATCCTCTCGGAAAATAAATGAAAGCGACCTCAAGCGATTAATAAAAGGAAACGGGGGATGTAGAGCGTAGTTGCACTATCGGTGTGAACTAATGAAAAGCGAACGAATAAGAAATATCGCACCCTTGAACTTATAAGACCGACATTGACGCCCCTTTTGGATCCGTTGGATCGTTGGCCGTTTTCCTTGGAATTATTGAGAAGGTCGAGCATGGTGTTCCTTCTTTGTTCCGTTGCAATAATTTGTTGCATTCTTTGAATAAGCCTTGGTGGCTTGGGTGTGAGTCATTGCACTCCTGTATTATCCTCTGAGTCATCATCATTGATGAGAACTAGCTAGGGAGCGATGGGCATTCCCTGTCCTCTTTGCATGCATGCAGCGACTTCTACACCGTTGTGGCGGGGCAAATCCTGTAGTTGTTGGAGTTGTTGGCGGTGAGAACTACCTTGGATTTACACTTGACACTGTATCTGTGTACTCTGAGTTGGTCATATCTTTGGAGTTGTTACTTTTGAGTCGAGTCATAAACCCTAAATAAATACAAAAGAAAGGAATGACTCTTAAAAACGATACAAAGCCATATAAAACAATGTGAAACGATACTGGTTGATATGACGCCCATATTTTCCTATATTATGTAATAATATTTTAGCGACTTTCGGCGGTCGTCATAACCGTTAGAGGAAGTCCCCTATAATTGGGATTCATACACCTGAGGTTGCTGAGCTTCATTAGCTCATGGTTATGTTTTTCAATTGCAGGTATGCCCCCAACAGCACCTAAAGGCTCTTAGTGTGAGTTTGCATGCATATAGATGAATCCACGTACTTCGGATACTATAGCAGATTAGATGACTATTGTGTTTAATATAATAATTGATCTGCATTACTTCTGCTGCAATGATGTAATTAAAACAAGTATTCGAAATTGTAAGCTATGAATGTGGCTACTATTTATACTTTTCTTGACATCTATACCCCTAAACCCATTCAGTTTGTTTGGACTTGTCACGGATCGGGTCCGTGACGACATAACGCTCACGTGTCTTTCGGCATGGAAAGTCGGGGGCGTTACAAGGGCCCTTCTACGGGTCTTTTGCGCCCATACGGGGATCATTCGACAAGGCACCTGTCAAGATATGCCTTCGAATATCATCCATCCAGGAAGACAAGATGTCGACCAGGGCCACCACTTCAATGGCATCCGGAGAAGCTTGCACTTCCTCGGTATCGTGCCCGTGATCCCGATGATAGAGACAATACTTTGTGGTGTCCTGGTTGTTTCCTTTGAAATGTTTGCTTTTCGGGCTCCTTTATCAACAGGTTTTTCGCCCGAGTTGCGAACAACACTTCCTCCCTTGAAGCATTTAAGGGAGTGTGTCATGTATACCCAAGAATCTTTTTCTTGGAACTCTCCTTCTTCTTCTCACCCCGAGATTGGGACTCCCGGTTGCCTCTTCCATTCCGAGATCGGTTATCATCCCTACCACGAGACTAAGAGGAATCATCTCGGTTTTGTTCCTTCGGGGTTTCCTCGTGGGTCTCCAAAACCTATTTTGAGCTACCATTATCGTCTCTGCTGTCACATGCTGGCTGACTTTTGCGATGAGAGTCGTATACTTCCAAGAAAACTTACGACTAAGGTCGTAAGCTAGGTTTTGATTCTCAAGACCTTGAATCCACGCCTTGCAAACACCAGTCTCCTCTCGGCATATTCGATTTGCACCACCTCCGAATTGAACCTTTGCATATAGACTCTCAAACTCTCCCCCGATCTTTGCTTCACCTCGTAGAGGCGTTTCGAGGTCACCTGGAATTGTTCACGGCCGTGAACTGCTGCTTTATGGGCTTGAACATGCACACTGGTTCGTCTTCAAATTCCTTTTGTGTTTCATGGCCTCTTTGACATCTTTTGTGGCTATGAACACTTCCATAACACATGTTCTCCTCATCAAATGCTCCAAAAATGTCCGTTTAAGTTCACACTTGTTATTCGGTCTTCAAAATCGTCGCTAATTGTTCGAACCTTCACATGAACATTGTTCATCATTCTCAAAATGACCCGCCATGCAAATAAGCTCAAAATATCACCAAATAGTGGTACCTATACAACAAAAACATAAAATACAGCAATACCATGTCCTTGACAATAAAAAGTAACTAAAAAAATTAAAAAACGACTAAAAAGATACTTTAAAAAAAACGCAAAAAAAAAAAAAAACATGAGTGTTTTCACATTCATCAATAGGTTATCACTGTAGGTTTGCATTCTTTTAATACCCTGTAGTACTTTCGGTTTGCTTGAGTTGTAGGAATACAATTTAGATTGTCTTGGAGATACTATTGTTACACCTAATATAAGAACCTTAACATGCAGAATCGAGAATTTCAAAAGAATCAGAGATCATGCTCCGCATGGAAATATAGGAGACAGTCATAGAGAAGGCATCGGGTTCCAATTAAGAAACACCGACCCGCATGACCCCATCATGGACAAGTTCTGAAGAGGACGAGATATATGAATTCTTACCTATGTTGTTGCGAGACTGTGATACCAACACCAATTGACGAAGAGAAGTGACGAGGATAAAAATTTTTAAAATAGTTTGCGTAGCCTAACTGGAAACAAACGTAAACGACTCACATTACAACATTAATTTGCAATATACTGTAGAGATCCCTATTGCTTACTCTTCTGAAAGATATTCATCTAACTGACAAAACTTCAAATTGGATCAGCAAGAGCTAAACTACGCACAATCACACGCACACGGGGGACTTTCCCCTTCTTCAAAATCGCAGCATTAAATACGTTGCCTAACAGTTATTCGTTATGATGATACAAGAATATGATATCTGCTGATGGAAACAAATCATCAGTGCTCAGCTCTCTTGGAGTAGAAACAACTCAACAAGTGCCGAGGACACAATAATTTCCTAAATCTACCCTCGACAAAATATCGAATCTAAATCCATCCCAACTACTTTACATGGCAACTGCCTTTTACATATTGCAATGAAGAAAGAAGATCGAGTAAAAAATATGGGAACCGCTACAACAGGACAAAACACGGTCTTCGCTTTTTCCACTTCATTCAGTGTTTGACACCTACAAAGCATAATGCTACTTCGGCTTTGGCCTGGAGCTCCTCCAAGACTTTCACAAGTTTCTCACGGCACATTGTGGTTTCAGTATCCGCGTTCAGCATCTTCCTCAGTCTTCAGAAACAAAACAAACTTTAGCTTTCAACGGCAATTAATTTTGGAAAAAATATACTTGAAAGAAGAACCATGGAGACAATGCTAAAGAATAAATCTCATTGATTTGGAGCATATTCTTAACAAGATCTTATTGATTTCCTCCCCGCCAAGTAAATTGTCACTAGCCACATATCAGCATTCCCCGACAAAGTAAATAAATCCAACTGAGAGTATACAGGAACAACAAGAGCAATCCCACCCATAGCCGGGCAACTTTATGTTTTTGGTGCTACAGCAAACAATGGAAAAAAAGTCATGTATCCTTGTCTAGCTCCAACTATTACGGCTTTCAAGCAACTCATGTTTCCTTGTTCTTTCCTTGTTAGTTGCTTGGAGTTGTTTTGGCCGGTTGGTCTGTCTGGAGCTTCTTTCTTTGTCAAAAAATGTTGACCTTTTTCATTTTTGGCTCATATGAATTAGGACTCTTCGTTCTTTTGACAAATTTAAGCACCCAATGGTGTTTCATTCTTTCAAGAAAAGAAGTAATTTCACAAAAAAGAAAAAAGAAAAAAAAAGTTGTTTTAGGAGTGCCAAGCATGCCGCAATCACCAAAGCCTATCAGGAAGGGAGGTGGTAAAGAAGCAAGTGAAGAAAGGGACAAGAACATTGAGAGGTAAAAAAGATACCTGTGAACAGATGCAGTGTCTCCATGACCAGTAAATACAATCAGCATGCTGTTTACTGGTAAACTTGCATATAGATTACGAATTCTGGAATCTATTCGTGTCAAAATTTCACGAAGTTCAGACGAGATGCTACATCTTGCAACCCCACTGCTCACAGACTTCTTCTGGCAAGTAACCAACGATATCAGCTCCGCAAGTTTTGCATTGAACTTCACCGTGTCATCTGCTTGTTGCTTGAAGTAACAATTTAATTCCGAGAACTGCGTCCAGATGAAATGTGTCTTGATGTTTTTAACCTAAGAGAATAAATAATATATTGGTACTTACACTTCCTCATATAATTATGAACTCTTTCACTCCAAACTCTTACCTCCTTTTGTGCTTTTCCGAGGGCTTGATCATCAGAGAACACAGGAACTGAATGACAAGTCCCACAGGCATAACGCTTCACTATGGAAACATCATCTATCAAAGAAGATGTTTTATCATACTCGCTCAAGACTGTAAGTAACTTCTTCCTCGTAAAGTTAGGAGGTGAACCAAAATCAGGGCCTGAACCGAACACGGATGGTGGAAGACGTAAGTGATACTATGATACATAAACAGAAACCTAACAGAAGCATATGCTTTATACTGAATCAGTACATGATTTTAAAAATATTTACCATGTTGAATTTTCAGCATTACTAAATCCATAGCTGCCTTCGCATCTTCAATGCTGTCATGTCCCTTGACTGAATCCTGAATCTCTTTAGAAAGGTATTTCCTAGAGAGCACTTGAAGAGCAGTTTTATATGAACCACCACGCGGGTGCTTGTACAGGATAGCAGTGTCAATCACTAAATTATGAGATATCTTCAAAGCCAATAAGTCATTTTCCAATGAATGTCCAACAAGGACAGTCTCTTGGTAGACCAGCTTTAAGAAGTCATCCTTGAAAAAGAACACACACAAAAAAAAGAAAAAAAAGAAAAAAGGCGCAGCTCAAAATCAGGCGGGCACATCGAAGACGGTCCCTAAAGACACATAGGATTATTGGATCTAAATTAGCGAAGAATAAGAAACAAAATACTGAACTTGAATATCTTCAAGGCTAGTAGTCACATCACTAAGCATTTCGGATGTGATTCCACTATATCTGCAAAGAAAAGGAAAAGGAAAAGGTATTAGTAGCCATGGTTGGAAGTGAATTTGGCCATCGAATTGAGGCATATATACATCTTATTTTGTTTATAACATTTAAGGTTTTAAGGTTCTGGAACATGGGGTTCTGTACAACCAGTGAACTTGTTACGGTTCACATGTTCAGGAATTTCACATGACACATTCTTATGAAGATCACATTTCACATCACAAATTGAAATCCTTTGTTTAAAACCAAGCGGGAGGAGTCGACAGCAATAGTGATCGACATGTACTCGAGTTACCTAGTGTTGTAGTCAATGATCGGGTTTGATGGCTTAACCAGTTTGTCCAACACAACCTGAAAAGAACTTGCATGAGAGATCCATCAGTTGAAAAAAGGAACAATAAGTCAATAACTCATTCCCAAAAAGTAATCTTCTGCAGAAACTCTGATCTATTTTATGAAATGAACAAACTGTAAAGAGTTCATAGAAAATCTGGATAAATAATAAACAAACAAATAAATAAAAACGAGTATGAATTTGACTCCACTTATGTATACGGGCTTGGTGAATTTGTGGCTAGCCACATATAAGCTTAATAGCTTATGTGTGGCTAAACCGTTGGAGCTGAAGATCAACGTTTGAGATTAAAAGACCATTTTCGCATTAATTGAAAAAAAGAGGAATACATTTTTAGTGTCAACCGTTGATCTTCAAATCCAATGTTCTAGCCATATATAAACTTATATGTGACTAGCCACAAATCCACTTTTCCCTATGTATATTCAATAATATTATTATTATAGTATTAGTATAGCAAACGAATATCTTGAAAGGATCTCGTAAACTCAATCAAAAAAGACACTTTAACTTTGTTCTTTCTATAGTTTTCTAAAGCATTTGCGACGTTTTCTCCTTGAAAAATTGTAAAAAGCTCTACGTATCCCTGGAACAAAAGCAAGGTTTTCCAAACCGGGAACCGCATTGGAATCGATTTTTTCAAAACTGATGCGGTTCACTGATTTGGATGTGAATTGGTCCGGTTCAGCCCAGTTTAGTTCGAATGAAGTGAAAAGGGTTGGGACGATTCGGGACGATTCGGGTAGTGAACCGATTCGATTAAAAAACGAAACGGTTCGGACGATTCAGTCTGATTCAGTTTGATTCGTCGAACCATGAACAAAGGTGATGATAGTTCTTTGATTCTTCCTCGTTCCTTCTTCTTCTTCTTTTTCCTTTTCTAAATAGCAACAGATCTCCGTAGTAGTCCGTGGTTTTTGTTTTAATGACAATCCAATAATAATAAAATTTATGGTTATTTTCATATTACCGCTTCGAATCTTTCATATTTTCATATTACAACCTAAAAAAATCATAATCCCATATTACAATCTCAAATTGTGATGTTATAGACAAATTGATGTTGTCGGTATCTTTCTGTTAAAACTAACGGATTCATATTAATTAACCTGCATACCATCACGTTTTTCTTTTCTTTTTTCTTTTATAGAATTTATCATCGTATAAATTTGTGCTTTGGTTCCCTCACTTTCGTCTTCAACAAAGGACTCCAAAACATAGTTGGAAAGCTGGGATTGTCATCCTCATATTTGTCTTCTTATTTGATGCACACTGGTTTGATTTTTATTTATGGCTTTTTACAATACCCTATGTTGTGAGACTTTGATCTTGAACTATGCAAGGTGCCTTGAATACAAAATCAACATTGGTCATATAAACCAAGTTTGTTAACGTTGAAACCATAAAGGTAATTATTGCTTTTGCTGATATAATCTTTCGTTTATGTGTTTTTTACGTGAAGGTTATTGTTTACTAGTTTATTATATTTTAAATTCTAGTATTATGAAATATTTTTCCAAACCAATTTAAATGTTTCAAGGGATTGACTCGAATAATTAGAACAAAAATATTACTGTGTTGTGTTGTCAATAGAGTTATATATGTATTGGGATTGTAAGGACGAATAACAAAATCCAATTATTAGTTTGAATATGTTCGGTAGGAAAATAAAAACCAGAGTTAACTACCCAGAGATATAAATCAGGAAACTTATTTCCCTACAAGTACAATCTAAGTTCTAAATTCCCTATAAGTACAATTTTGAAAAAACTAATACATAGATCGGGATAATGTGACAGTAGCGGCTGCTCCACAAGCCCCCGAAAGGTGTTTTTTTTTTTTTTTTTTGAAAAAAAGAGAGGTAATTTTCCACGACAAAATAAACAAAAGGGGGAAAAGTAGAAAAAACCCCTCACAAACAGAAAGATGAAAACCCGACTGGATGAAATCCAACTAGTTATTGAGACAAACAATCGTGGAATAAATCCTTCATCTCTTCATCAGCGGAGTTTGAAATTCCAATATCAATTGCTAGAACTAGTTCATTGATTATTTCAATTATTAGGGTTTTAGTTTGACGACCGGCCTTCATTTTTCAACAGATTTTTGGTTAGAATCTCGTCAAGGATATAGCTTCTGCTTAGACTACTTTGAAGTCATGGCTGACAAATGCTCCCTGTTCTTTGTTGTTTCTATTTTTCTTGTTTTTTTTTATTTGTTCAAAACGGCATCATCGAGGGCTTGCGGCAGCGGGTGAGCAGCTGCTGCTACCGCCACATTATCCCGTATATAGATTACCAAATTTGTCCTTTTATTTCCAAATGGAAATACATCAATACAATATTCACTCTCCCTCCTAGTCTTCATCTCTTCCACCTTCGTTGGTTGTGTTCTACATCGTCATTGATGTTGGACACACACTCCTAACTTTTTCGCTCTCGCCGGCTTACAACTACACCGTTGCCCCGTACGTTCTCCTCGGCATACAACAAAAACAACGGCACCACCACCGAGGCAACGGAGCAGGCGTACAATGACCTTTCGCTCTCATCAGCGTACAACAATGGCACTTTCATCCCGTACGCTCTCGTCGGGATACAACAACGACGACACTGTCGTCCCCGTACGCCCTTGATGGCGTACAACGTCACCGCCATCAGGGCGAAGCGACCACACGAAGAAGCACTTCACCGTCGACGAGATCATCTGCGACTTCATCATTGACGTCTCCGACGACCTCACCGCCACCTTCGACCTCGTTGTGACCGCCGTCACCCCCCTTCTCCTCCCCGCACTCAGCCCCATCGTTGTTGTCGTCCTGTCCCCGCCGCCGCCCCATCGCCAAACCCACCGTGCCGCTACCGCCCCCTATGCCTCTTTCCTCTCCTTTTCTCCACCCCCACCCCTTCTCCTCCCCGCACTCGATCAATCTCGAACAAGTTACAAGCTTGAGAGTAGATGAAGCGAAAGTGGCGATTACCGGGTTGGAAGGAGTCCCAGATGAAGAATCTGAGACCCAAACAGGACTGCTGATTTCGGGAACATAGGAGGCAGACTTGGGTGATCGATGAAGAGTCCAATTGGGGTTTGAGAGTAATGAAAAGGGTTTTTTCAGGGTTTTGTTTGTGGGATACTAAATAGGCATACAATTTCAAAGCCGTTGATGAAGACGTGTTGAAAAGATGATGAAGATTTGATGGCAGGAAAGGGAGGTGGAGCAATGATATGGATGAGGATGATGACTTTGACGACGCATGGTGAGGGGAAACGAGCATATGGTAGTGAGCGATTAGGGTTATGAGATATAATAATGGAAGTACGGGTATGTTTGGTAGAGTACATCTCAATTGTTTGAAGTGTATTTTTGAGGAATAAAAACTAAAAATTAGAACTTGTATCTCTAAGAAAATAAGGTTGTAAAGTTGTACTTTGAGATAATTTTCTCTAAAAACAAAATCCGTTAGTTTTAACGGAAAGATAACGGTGACCACCAATCTGCCTATAAAACTACAATTTGAGATTGTAAAATTGAATTATGATTTCTAGAATTGTAATATGAAAATAAGAAAGATTTAAGATGGCAATATGGAAATAACCCTAAAAGTTAAGGGTTGTTCAATTTGGAAAATTAGATGAAATTCCCCTCCTCCAGAATGTGCTATACTTGGAAGCTATCCAACTCTCTATGCTTCTTCCGTGCATTGGCCGAATTTCTAGATGAACTGTTTAGGATGTTACTGGGTGACCCATGAACTATTTACCCAAATAAATACAGAACGTTAAATCGTCCAAACCAAAGAGTTTCAGATAGACCACAACAAAAGGAATAAATCAAATCTTTATTTTTCATCAGCCGGAGTTTTTCCTTGCGGTATTCAGCCATTCATCTGGCTTAGGTTTAGAAGCTTTTATCCACCTACTAAGGATGAAAAAAGCTCGAAGACACAGAAAGGAACCTTACTCATAAGAGTGCTATGCAACAGGACATAAACTTGCATAAATGACTTCAGGTATTTCAGTAATTCAATTCTAATACATACAGATCGAAAGTGAAATTCCAAGCTCAGTCACAAACTAGGAATTAAACATTTTCCATATAGATAAGTCTGACTGATTCTGCATGCAAAATGGCTGCTATGTTTACATTAGGATTCAAAAGTATCCTAGAAGTATCCTGACTTCAAATTTGAGTTCGAGTAAATGAAACAGTGATATCCACATGGTTTTGGCTAATTCTCAAGTTTCTTCTTTCTCATTAATTTGATTTTTTTATTCCTAATCCTTTTGTCTTATTTCCATCATAGTTGTCATCTTTTTCATGTCACAAATCAAAGGTGCATAAAAATTTATAACGAATAAGCAACTACTTCTTTTTCTTTCCTTTCCTTCTAATTTTTCATCTTCCCTTCTATTTTTTTTATTTTTTTCCTCTCTTTTTTCTTTTCCTTTTCCTTCTTTCTTCCTTTTAGAGGAGTTTTGTGCCACTTTCTAGATTATTGTGAGTAAAAAGAACTCAGCATCATAAAATGTGCATGTATGTCTCCGTATTGAGTTTGTACCCTACAAAAAAGAATGTTTTTTTTATGACGAGGGTGTCCGGGCCGACTCGCGCGCACCTCAACTAATCCCCCGGACATTGACAAGACGTCCCCCCACCAGCATCGGTTAAACCTTTGACCGAAATCAACGGGCGTGGCTCACCTGAATTTTGAGGCTAGTCACAAAAAAGAATGTTTCATTCTTCTTTCTGCTAAATTCCAATTCCCTTTTTATTACAAATCCCTTTTTATTTTTCAATGTAGATATAACTGGGCTAGAAAACTAGAGAATGTGCAATGTAGACACTAAAATTACTGAAGATGGGACATTGATACGTTTGAGATGATAAGCACCGAACATCAGCTTATGACTTTCTGGGGAAAACACACATTTGTGAAAGGAAAAAAAAAAAAAAAAACAGGAAGAAAGAAAGAACATACCTCAGCTTTGAAATCCACAAGAGTCACTCGTGTTAGCTCAAAACCATCCTTCGTAACACACTACAACATGAGCAAAATTAATTAAAATACAAAAACTCGGACAATGAATTCAGAAGCAAAATGATAATGATGATGATGATGATGATTGTGTTGTAGCAAAACCAAATAAATATCTCGAACAGAAATCCTCTTTCCAAAAATCACACATCATGTAGGGACCAATGAGATCGGCTATAGTTGATTGCACACACGGACTCTATGGCTATGCATTGGAGAATTAGGTGAAGCATTGGCTTAAAACAAGAGAGTCAGCAATCATCCATTCTACTGTGGAAATATGGTTAACTTGAGATCACTTTATTAATGAGTTTAAGGTTGAAAAGCATAAAATACTCAACATAAAGGGGGATTGGATAACTAATTCTATTAATCTCATGTTTGATAGAAAAAAATAACATCTGGATTAACAATTCCACCCATAGGGATAACCCCTCTAATCCCTTCTACCGTGGAAATATGGTTTACTTGAGATCACTTAATTAATGAGTTTAAGGTTGAAAAGCATAAAATACTCAAGATTAAGAGGGATTGGATAACTAATCTTATTAATCTTATGTTTGGTAGAAAAAAATAACATCTGAATTAGCAATCTCACCTACAGGTATAACCCTTCTAATTTCTTCACTATCAATCTCATCTCACTCATGGTATTATTAATCCCATTTATCGAGATAATTACTTGAGCACCACTGACGCCGATCGTCCAGCGCCCACCGCTCACCACCACCCTTCGATAGCAGCTCGACTGCCGAACACAGTCCGTCGACCGCCGACATGTCGACCGTCACCCCCGACCGCAGCTCGACCGTCGACCTCTAACCGTCACCCCCAATTGATAATTGATCGACGCCCGTCGACCGCCAATCGACTATTGACCGTCACTCCCGACCGCAGCTCAACCGTCGACCGCTAACCGTCACCCCCAATAGACAATTGATCGACGCCCGTCGACCGCCGATCGACTATTGATCGTCACCCCAGGCCGCTGCCCGTTGACTGCCAATCGTCGCCCCCTGGCCAACGCTTGTTGACCACCGACCGCCACCCTACCCCCAACGGTCGCCCTACCCCTTCCTTGCACACCTCCCGACCATAGCATAAATAGACTTATGTTGAACTTCAAGTTCATAATCCCATTTGTACTAAGCATCGTTCATGAAAGACAGGAATGAGATAACTAATCCCTATATTAATAGTGAAGGGATTAATAATCCCCTCACTATTTATTCTGTCTTATCCCATCCGCACACCAAACGAGGCCCTATGGACATGATGCACCTTTCTTCGTCTAGAAGATAAGTTGATTCAAGGAAAGTCGCAAGAACAAAGGGTCGAGAATGCTGACAAAGATATCATTTATTACCCAGTAGAGCAAGAGTCATAAGGGAGAAATTAAAGCTTAACAAGACAGACTGCAGAGCTACTTATAGAACTTCACAAAAGCCTTACCATCTCACAATCAAGTGCCAACAATTCATAGGGCAAAGATCCAGATGGTGTGGGGAGAGTGGACAAAACACCTGGAGATGAAGAATAAGCAACATGAAAAGATGGGGAGCATAACAAATGAAAGTAAATAGGCAATATTGTTGCTCCCATACCAGTTTGAGAATGACAGTATCCGTTATCCTCCATTTGTTTTCTGGTAAGGGTATAGTATGTAATAGGGAATGGTGCATCCTTTATGATCTCAGCTAATGACAATGAGTCCGATGCAGAGGAGCTAGATTCTGCAAATCATAGGTGAAAAATAATCAGACAAGCAAATCGCATGACACATCATATCACAGACCGTGTATCTTCTTAAGTTCTGAAAACTAAATTTAGGAAATAAAGAATTGATGAATTGTTGTTTGACTTGACTGATTTGGCTGATTGAATTGAACCAATTGACCAAGTAGGTTCGAGTCACTGGACCTGCTTGCTCAAGATAATGGGGGTCTGTGGTTCTCACAATATTTATTTTTTCTGACTAAGAGGCTGTAAGGAAGTATTCTGTAAACCATGCTTCAGGCGATTCTGAAAAGGCAATCGATCAATATACAAGAATCGACTCTGTACATAAAAACACGATTGTCTTAGTCTGTGAAAGCTATTACGTTATTCCTCACTTACAAGTTAGTATTCATGGACATCATTTACTATGTTCTCAAAAATATCAAAAGTGGCTGTTGACTACTCATCTTTCAGTTCAGGACAAGTCATGAACTGAAAAGCACGCTGTTTTAAACACGCATACTCAAAACGGAAGTCAGCACAATGGAAATACATAAGCAACGATTAAGAAAGGCAGGCAACAGGGGCAACACATTTTGTGACTAAATTGCACAGAGATGATATCAGAATCCAATTTCAAAAGAAAATAATAAGAAAGAGATCTCTGCCATGATATACTCCTCCGTCCAATGCCAATTGCAACACTTTCATTTTTTGACCATCTCATCCAAATTGCAAACTTTCCTTATTTAACAATTTTTTTCATATAAAACTATCAAAATACCCACCCCACCACCATTTCTCTTTCTTTTTTTTCCCTACACACTCACAAGGGCAAATTGGTCATTCCTCATGTCGTGAAACCACTTCTATCAAAAATCTGAACGGATGGTAGTAAACCAATTATATTATTTATATCTCAACACTCCCTCTCACGCGAAAGCCCACTTAGACTTTGTATGGACAAATGCACTGGCCCAACACTAACCAAGTATCACACAAACACCACAAACACAAACACAACAACTGGGGATTGCAGGATTCGAACTCGTGACCTTAGTGTCACACCTGCTAAAAATCTGAACTGATGATAGTAGGCCCATTATATTATTTGTATCTCAACACTCTTCCTCACGCGAAAATCCACTTGGGCTTTGCGTGGATAATGCACTGCCCCAACATAAACCAAGTGTCACACAAACACCACAAACACAAACACAACAACAACGAGGGGTTGTATAATTCAAACTCATGACCTTACTGTCACACCTGCTCTGATACCATGTTGTGGAACCACTTCTACCAAAAGTTTGAACTGATGATAGTAATCCTATTATATTATTTGTATCTCAACACCTCATAAATTCAACACACATATAAATTATAGTGCCGGGTCAAATGATTGCAATTGGAATGGAACGGAGATAGTAAGAGTGATTTAAACAAGCACATAAAGTAAGAATATGTTCCACATAACAGGTAGAACTTCGCAGGATCATAGAGCGAGCATTAGAGGCAAGCCCTCGTGAACAGTTTGCACAACACAGTGAAGGAGAAAAGATGTCAAAAAGCTGAAGTACACAACCTTTTTCAGGAGATGGGTCACGTTTCTTTGAAACTGCACCACCTTCATTTCTTTTTCTCTTCACTGTGCACGTCAGGAGCGTATCTATTGTCTGCATTCCATCAGATACACAGCTGAAAAAATATGATGAAGAAACAGAATACAATTAAAAGATTAGGAACGAGGTAGATATTTTGATAATGAAAACGGACAAAAAAAGGATCACCACAGCTTAACCAAGTGCCAGAACGGGCCTAGGGTTGCCACAGAACTCTTTCAAACTAGAAAGCAATTTCTTCTGAGACATAAACACAGCCGCATCAAGGCCTGGTACATAAAGTAGAACCACCTTGGGAATCAATGGTTTGTTCTGAAAAAAACAAAACAAAACAAAAACGAAGTCGCAAATGTCCATAAAAAAGAATCATGCAGAAAATAAGACCTTGCTACCGTTCCAATTCGAGAGCAAGGGTTAGAAGACAAAAGAGTCCAACCCATGTCAAACGATTCACAAGTATATAATGCATTAGTATATGTTAGCAATGCATTAGGCAATCTGCATTGCATGGTTGCACGAAAAAGTAAAGAATCTGCCACTTTCTAGCAAAAACAGAACAGAAACTGATCTTCCAATCACTTCGAAGTAAATAAGAATCAATATTGGTTACCATCATAAATCTATGAGCAGATGAAATCACCTAAACGCCAAATTAAATAAAAAAAAATATGAAGCACAAACTGCTGAAAAGATGAAATCATGAAAAGAGAGTGCATACTTTGATAAACACCCACGAAGGCAGCACACCATCAGCAAGAACCCATCTAACCAGTCCTTGAACATCCTGCATGACACGCAAGATGCCAAAGTGAATTCATATAAGATGAGGGAATGTCAAAGAACAAAATATTAAAGAAGAGAACTATCTGCAGATTCTAAATACCTGTATATTCAAAGCTAAGTGAGCTTCTGGCTTCGAGAATGAAACTTCAGCCCTTCCCTATCAACAAAAATGTGACATATTCTGATGACTTTATGCGTAACCATTGATACCACTCCTAATTCATTACAGAATGACCCTATAGATCATACAACATACAACCAGAAATCTAAAAACCAAAACCAAAAGCAAAGATATTATCACAACTGAAGGGAACCTATGATTCAAAGATAAATGGAGCATAGAATCATTTTAAGGTGACCACCCACATGGCCGCAATCCTAGAGAATTTATTCTACAGTCCAACCATAAGACGTCGAGTTATATGTTTATGTTACTGTAAGCAATTATCACAAAAAGTAAATCTTTTTATAATCTACTACATGAAAAATACTACTCCCTCCGACCCAATTAACATGCAAGTATACAACACCTCCACTTTTTGCACTATTCAATACGTTTTTAGAGAACTTCATTTTTTCTGTCTTGATGATGCACGAAAATTACGCCGTAAGCAACCAACCTGGGTTGGTCTAGTGGTGTTCGACTCAACCTTCTTCTTGAAGATCTTGGGTTCGAATCCCACTAACATCAAAATTCAGGTTGACCACGTAAGTTGACTTCGGTCAAAGATTTAACCGATGCTGGTGGGGGGGACGTCTTGTCAGTGTCCGGGGGATTAGTTGAAGTGCGCGTGAGCTGGCCCGGACACCCTCGTCATAAAAAAAATTAAAAAAAAAATTACGCCGTAAGCCAGTTAAAATACACAACGTAAACTATCATTAGTATTTCACGAGAGTTTTGTGAAAAACGATATTTGATCGATCTATGACATGAGTAAAAACTCACATTGACAAGTGTGCAAGTCAAATGGTTGCATCTAAATTGAGACAGAGGGAGTACAAATTTTATCCACAGGTCCAATCCTCAATGAAGTATCAATAGAAAAGCTTTTGACCCATCACATATCCATCAATCCTCATTTCAGCTGCAAAACACAAACTATAGCCCAACTACTAAACCCAAAATCCATCCAAATATCTCTAAAAAAAAATGGCACCTTTAACAATTCCATAACTAGCCCACAAGTTCCTCACTAACCAACACCAAAAGCACCATCAATTCTCAACCCACGAAACCAAATCATACGAGGGAGGGCAGAGGGGGACAACCTCGGGGCCATATACATCGAAGTAGTTCTTGTTCTGGCTGCTGCTCTGATTATTCCCCGACTCATCGTCCTCGTCTTAGAAGGCTAGGGTTTCGGGTTCGGTGGAATTCATCGCGAATCGTGAGTCGGAGTAACAGTGGCAGCTGGCCGCCGCCGCCGGCACCAGAGCGCCGCCGGTGCAATGGAATTGGGAGCAGGGGCGTGAAGGTTTTGGGGGAATATTATGTTAGCATGAAAACTGTTTGATATGTTCATGACTTTTTATTTGTAGAAAGTATTTTATGAGAAAAAGATTGCGTGGTTGAGAATGGAAGTCAAGAGAGAAAGAAAATAAATCTAAATTTATATGAATAAAATAAATATCGTAATTATAATAGGACGGAGGAAGTAAATTTTTCTCGCAAAAAATTTTCTTTAATATATTTTTGTTTAATGATTTTAATTCTTTTGATTTTTAAATCTCAATCATAGATTCATCTAACAACACACAAACCTATACATTGATAATGTCGATTTCCGTTTACCCTTATTCATTTTGGCCATTCAAAACTATATAGATTTGACCCAAAATCAACCCATTGTTACAACTTGTAAAATTGATTAAACAACTCCAATGCATCTATATATTCAACGAACTATTGAAGCGTTTTTAGATCCGGATTATTCATCGTACCGAAAAATAGTATGGGTGAGTGGATCACTGGACGCTATTGAAACGTGACAAAATAATTACTATATAATATATTATTTATTAATTACAATAATTATTAAAGTTGAATTTTTATAACGGTTGAATTACAAAGATCACCAAACTATGATCCTCATACATAATATCAAAACATTTAAATAAAAAAAATAGTAAATGCAAAGACCCATTTAAGTATTACTTCTTTTGTCTCAGATAAATTAAGATGTATTAACTTGATAAGATTATTAAAAGGTGTATTGATTTTGTGATTTGAAGAGAGAAAAAATATTGAAAAAGGAATTGATGTAATATAAAATATCAGTATTTTAGATTTTTAATCATTTTAAGGTTATTATTATAAAAGTGTTATAATTTATAGGAGATATCCATTTTTAGTAATATGTCACTATTTGTTTGAAACAAAAGAAGTACTATATTTTATTCGACAAATTGGTATAAAATCCCAATTGAAATTTTCACTTACAATCTAGTACCAATTAGTTTGAACATATACCTAAATAACCCAACAAAACAATGCATATATTTTAGTCCATAAAAATTGATAAATGTCATTAATATCCCTTGTCAAATAATTTAGTGGTTCATTATTGCCCCACCTTTTTCTCCTGTTCTCCCGCGTCTGCTACCACTCACTCCCACCATCCTTCAGCCACCATCATCACCTGGGTTCTCACCAAAGTTGTGCACATTTCTCATCAATTTTTACTAAATTCATCCGCATCGATATGCAATTTCTCATCAATTTCACTTGATCGTCTTTGCATTCCAACTTTACGTTACTGATTTGCATATATTTCTCTCAAGCAACTATATCGACCACCACGACATCATCCAACAATCTCATATTTCACGACCTGTACTGAACTAATATAGGTAACTAGACTTCGTTCTTGTCAAAATTTGTATATATATATATAAAGACAGGATCGCTATTTTTGTTTGACGATGTAAAAAATCGACACCCATTTTTAAACTAAGAAATATGTTTATGATGTCATATCCGAAGAATGAAATTGTCGCAAAAGGATAGACCAACATTGATCGACGTGGAACTCGTAGCTCAATGCAGATTTGATGGCGATTGTTACTCCATTGTCGTTCGGAGGTCGATGATACTCGTGGATGTTTTTGAGCAGTTAATGAACAAATACAATCGAATAAATCAAATGTTGGTTGTAGTGAGATACTTTGCATCTCATATTGAATATTACGTAACTCTCACTGGCGATAATGATGTGGCAAATATGTTTCACGTTTATGCGTGTGCTAATGCTGGTGTCATCAAAATGGAAGCAAGTATGAGGTCTAGTCCACCTCAAAGAAGCTCGTCCGCTCCTACAGATGCGAGGTAGGTTCGTGAATTACAATATACATTTCACATTTCACAATCCGTTGTTCACAATGAATTATTTACATTTCACAAGAAGTAGTTCACATTAAACAATATGTAGTTCATGTCAAGCAATCTGTAGTTCATAATGATCTAAAATTCAGTTCATATTTATGTGCAGGTCTGGGGTGGATTGCAGGTCAGGGGTTGATGAAAGTTCAGGTGTTGTAATGACACCAATCCTCGAGAGCAATTACATGGAGGCATGGCGTGGTGGCATCCAAGGTTGGGTCAAGTTTTTTGGATTGCCGAAGAGTTTTGTGTTGCTCTCAGAAATTATGTCATCGTTATATGAAGGAACTTCAAGTTTGTGAAAAATAATACCGAGGAGATTAGTGTTACTTGCACTGATGCAAATTACAATTGGCGTGTTTATGCGTCCACATCGAAACGAGATGGGGAGTTTGCTATCAGGAGGTGTAATCTCAATCACAATTGTGAGATTGGCTTACAAAATCGAGGGCATCCCCAAGCTAAGGCTGTATGGATGTCGAATCTTATAAAGAGGAAGTCACGTCATACACCAAACACACGCCCATATACTATTGTAAATGAAGTCCAAGAAAAATATGGCGTTGAGTTGAAATATTACCTTGCGTGGCGAGGCAAGGAACATGCTTTGGAGGAGATTCATGAAAGGGGTAGATACTTTTTTGATCATTTACGTACATACTGTACAAATCTGAAGATAGCAAATTCTGAAAGTTTTACTGAATATGAGGTCCATCCTAAGACAAAGCAATTTATTCGTCTATTTGTGGCCTTTCATGCGTCTTTGCTTGGTTTTGTTAGAAGTTGTCGACCTGCTGTATTCATGGACGGGACATTCATAAAGCACAAATACCGTGGTTGTCTTTTGAGTGCAAATGGCTTAGATGCGGACAATGGTATGTTCCCTATTGCATTTGTTGTTGTTGGGACGGAAAATAATGAGAATTGGGCATGATTTTGCGAACAATTTGAAAAAGCTTTGATGCCTCTCAACGGGGGAGTATGGCAAAGATATGTATTCTTTTCCGATCGTCATAGCGGGCTGTTGAATGCTATTTCTCAATATTTTTCTGGTGGCCATCACTCGTATTGCTTAAGACATCTTGTGGACAATTTCAAAAAGGAGGTACATAACTTTCGTTTTCATTGTAGTTAATATCGATATAGATTACAATTCATAATGGGTTATATTATAGTTTATTCGTTTACACATAGTAATTCACATTGACTTTAATCTCATTCTTTGTGTTAGTTTTTAACACAGTTCATTTTGTCTAACATTGCAGTTTATATGCTTTACATAACAATTGATGGTGTGCATCACACTTTGTAAGATTTACAGGTACAACCTAGAGGGAGGGGAGTGAATAGATTGTTTTAAACTTTTTAGTGTAATGCAGCGAAATAATGAATTTCAATACACTGAAGTTCCTTACAAACCACTGAGGAAGTTTACAGCAGAGACTTAAACTTTGAGAGTTTGTCTCTGTTTGCTATTATAATTGATTTCTAATACTTAAAAACAATGAAAAACAATTAAAGAAGACAGGATTTATATTGGCTCAAACACTCGTTATCAAATGATAATCGAGAGCTTAATCCAGTCTTTCCTTGGTGACCAGTTTAGTCAATCCAAGAGGTGAGCTCACTATCTTCTTGTTTTTTCCTTACAAGATAACCCCTTTACAAGCTATTTAACTTGTCAAAGGTGAAGAACCTAGACCTTTGCACAGATCCTATTCTGGACTCTGTTGCAGTTTCTGTTTTTCAGTGTAGACTAATAAACCCTTCTTCTTCCTATTCTTCAATTGAACTCACTTAAAAAGTTTTTGAATTCAGATTGGTTTTGCACACTTTGTATGTTCAATCTCTCGTTCAACAGCACTGTTCTTTGAGCTCTTTGATCCCCTTTTATAGGTGGAGGGAATGAACCCGTAACTTGTGTACTTGACCTGATAGTGAGAGTTTGTCACATGTGATCCTTCACTGATATTGACTGCTCACCTTTTTTTGATCATCGTACTATCATTCTGAATCTCAAATCTTCGATGTGATTGATCCTCAGACTTTTGTCCCAATCAAAGCAACCATCTCTGTTGTACTCCAGTCTGCTGCAACTCAATCTACACTTAGTATCGTTGAGACCTCGTTTGCATCCAGTCACTGCTGCAACCTTGTCTGTACCCAGATCTGATGCAATTCATGCATTGCTGTGTTGGCCCTTGTCTACAAGATTAATCCCTGATCCTGAAGTATTTACAGGTCTTTTGTTGCCCATGCATGTCTTACCTGCTTAGCCAAAATTCTCTGTAGTACTCTGCATCTGGTGGCCCATAATACTCTCCATCTGTGGCCGTCTGCACTCCAGCATCTGACCTAGACTGCAGATACCTGCCTAATTTCCACCCTAAGCACACTAACAACATCATGGTTAATACTTCTAAGTTTTGTTCATCAATTTTTATACCATTGGAGGGATTATACGTTCCTATCACACTTCATATTGCTTTTTGTACAGTTCATAGTAATGTGCATTACAATTCATATTGGTTGAAATACAGTTCATCATTGGTGTGATTAAAGTTCACATTTGTTTGATTGCAGTGTATTTTGTTTACATGCAGGTCCTCACCAAATTCCCTTTTGTGAACAAGAAACATTATTTATCTGTCTCTAAGCTACAGCATATGGAATGGCAATTGATGTATTCCACACTAACATCAATAACATTATTGGAGTTATGGAACTTGCGAGGAGCTTCCTCGTCGAGTCACATCCAGAATGCTGGGCCAACTCTTTTTTTTTCTGATAAACGATGGGATATCCTGACGAACAACCTAGCAGAGAGCTTTAACAATTGGATTCGAGATGCACGTTACCTCCCGATCACGGCAATGGTTGATCAGATCCGGATCCAAATAATTGGACTTACGTATAAAAGACGCGAGTCTCAATTGGAGGGTCCTTATGTGTTGTATCCTGAACCACACAAAAAACTGATGACTACTTATGTGGCAAGTCGTTCACTTAGACTCCATCGTGCAAACAGCATCAAATTCGAAGTGATTGACAAAGATTCAACTTATTTTGTGGATATTCTTGAAAGAAGATGCACTTGCAGGGAATGGCAAGTGACTGGGATTCCGTGCAGACACGCTTGTGCAGCTATTGAAGCTAGGGGAGAACAATGCTTTCTGTAAGCTGATCCATATTTTACGATGGAGATGTATCGAAATACATACCGTGAGGTAATCAATCCAATTCCAAATCAACCCCAACCAAGTGTGCCGTCTAATCTCATACAAATCAGAGCACCTGATGTTACTGCTCAGCCCGATCACTGAAAAACCAGGAGAACTCCTTCGCAAGTTAACACGCGACAAGTGACATGTAATAGTTGTAAGCAATCTGGACACAATAGACGGACGTGTCAAAATCCAATCAGAGAAGAGTAGTTCGTAAGACTATGATTTGTAAGACCATTGTGGTAAATCAGGACTATTGTGGTTTGTGATACTATTTGTGGTCTGTAAGACTATGATGTGTAAGTCTATTAGAAATTCATGCCAGTTGATATTGTATTACGCAGTTCTTGATAACGGTAACTGCAGTTCATATGACATGTTTCTCAGTGGGTATGAAAGTTCATATGGCAAATTTCCTTGAAAATTCATGTCAGTTCATATTGTATTACGTTACAGTTCATATGACATGTTTTTCAGTGCATATGAAAGTTCATATGGCAAAATTGGAAATGCATGACAGTTCATATTGTATTACTATGCAGTTCATGATAACAATAACCGTACTTCATATGACATATTTCTCAGTGCGTATGACAGGGTGCACTATAAGCATGTAAACTTACCATATTGCTTGATGTACATGTATAAATACATCAGGACTGACACAATTGTGATCCTTACAATATTTTCTATCGTTGTAAATCAATACCTGAATTGCACTTTTAAACTTTGATACAGTTCATATTACTAGTTTTGTTGTTCATCGTCTTAAATTTGTTGTGCATGATTAGCTATTCGAACAGTTCATATGTCCATTTTGTTATACAAATCAAACAATTTAAATGATAGGGGGTCAAACGATATGTTGTTGCGATAATTTTAACAAATATTATATGAGTGAGTATACATGAACGATATTTGTTGGTTATGTTTGATCATAACCGATAAAGCTTGTTAACATACACTTTGAAACCAATCATATGTAAGCAACAGAGGTTAGATGAGCTTTGTTCAATACATAGTACTATACTTTCAACAGAACGCATACCATGCTAAGTAGTTCATGTTCGTTACAAAATGGAAACAAATCACAACAATTTATCTTTGGTTAGATAGCCTAAATCAACAATACCAATACACTAATATCACAAAATTTGCGATCAAAATATGAACACTATTTTGCAATCAAAATACGAACAGTTCATATTGCATAAATTCACAATTTACATGGGATAATATCATGAGTTCACATTGCGAAATATCGCAGTTTACAATACAAAGTATGAATGGTTCATTTTGTAAAATACCATAGTTTACAATTCAAATGATACAGTTCATCATACCCGAATGTTACAGTTCACAATGCCAATAATTTCAGTTCACATAGGGTTCTTTACTGTCCTTCAAATAAACAGAATACTTGTGACGGAGAATAGTCAACGTCATTTGAGCTCTCTTCAAGTAAATGTCCACGGAAATGCCCATATTTTCCTTAATGAGGCACTCCGTCCACAGGCAAACAAACACTCCATATGAGTGCCCGTCATTTTGCTGTCGAACATTTACTTCTTTTACGTATTCGATTCCTCCGATTTCATTCCCGCAGCATGCAATGGTATACCACTCGATCAAGGTTGCCTGCACAATAGCATCCAATAAGTTCATTTACAAATGAACCAAAATTACAGAATGACAAGATTGCGAAGAGATTAAAACTTCATAATACCCCAGTTCTTGCTAGTTGTTCATTTCGATCAATCCATAGGGAATTGTAATGAAGAATTTTACGCGTCTTCGTATCCAGCATCAGAAGAGACCAATGGAGCTTGACCTCATCGTGAAGAGGGAAAAAGATATATCGAGAAGTCAAAAACTTATTCTTATAGTCAGTGCGCATAATCATGGCCTGCATATTATTACAGATTGTTTTTAACTTCTCAACCAAATTGTCCTTACTCCAAGGCTCTTTGCCTCTCTTATTGCCATCAATCACGTACTTGGCAAGTCTACCCTGCATATTACACAAGCATATGGTCGGTGGATATAAGCTAACTTATAGTGCATGTCATATTGATGTAGCAGTTCATAGAAAGTTAATATGGAGTTCATATACATGACGTGATCTCCGAAAGCTATAGTCCGTATCCTCGTATATGATATTGAAGTAGGAGTTCATATGAATATCACCAAGAGTCATTTCATGCAAAATTTTCCACACATCTCTTTCAGAGAATTCCCACCATGTTTGATGATCGGGGTGGATCCAAACATGCGAACTATGAAATCATAACACCAAACATTAATAAAATCAAAGTAATGCAATTATTAAGCGCAAATAACATACTCGATTTTATATTACCTCATATTATGCTCCTTAAGAAACAGCTCCAAAAAGTTTCGATCATCCTCCACAAGTAGTTTTCATCCACAAAATTTGTTAGCTTCTCGTTTAAACTTTTCAACGGTCACAATCTTTTTACCATTGTTACCCCTACCCTGCTTAATAGGGGTAATCCTTCCAAAAGATTTTCTCTTCCTCCTTCCTTCTACAGTTCTCTTTTTAAGGACTACGGCAATGGAACCAATGGACCAGAGACCACAAATAATTTCTTGTTCAGGTACATCCTCAGCCAACTCCATTGGCACTCCTGCAAAAATGACAATACATGCGTTCAATATCGATAGTTCAAAAATGAAACAACAAACAATCCGCAAAACATACAAACACAATTCATTTTACCTTTTGTCTCCTTTGTTTCTTTAACATCCTCTTCCTCATACTCTTCTTGACTAATGGATTTCACTATCTCCATGACATCTTTCCACTCATTTGTTGATTCCTATCCATCCACCTTCTCATCATTGTCATTCTTCTCATCTAGACCATCGTATTTTCTCTCTTCGATCTCCACTTCAGATCCTTCCATGTCATCATCATTCCACGATTCATTGTCATTTCTCTCTTCATTTCGCTCCTCTGATTCATGCTTATCACCCTTCCTCTCTTCACCCTCATCTAATTCATCATCTTGCCTCTCTTCACCATTTTTCTCTTCATCATTCTTCATCCTCCTCCTCTAATTCATCATCATTCCTCTTTGCATCCTCCTCCTCTGATTCCTCCTCAATTTCCTTCTCTTTTGCTTCCTCTGATTCCTCTTCATCATCCCTTTCTCTATTAACAGGGGTGAAAGTTGTAGTAACTTAGAACAAAAGAAGCAATTCCAATATACAGTTCACAAAGAAAAAGAAAGCAGTTCATATATAAAAATATACGGTTCGCAAAGAAAAAGGAAGCAGTTTTTATATATATATATATTTAAGGTTCATAGCAAAAAAGAAGTAGTTCATAGAGAATAATGATATAGTTCATATATATGAAATACACAATTCACATAGAAAAACAAATACACAGTTCACTTATGTAAATAACCAATCCATAAATACATAGAAAATCAAAGCTATGTATTATAACAGTTGTGGTGCAGGTGTTTTGAACAACAACTTTTCTGTCTCATCACTACTCGGGTACAATTCCACAATTTCATTGACTTGACTTGAGATAGCAACTCTAGCGTGGCCTCGTCGAGGATGGAGCATGCTTGTCAAGCCAACGGAACATCCTAGGAATGCTAACATGCTCCGTCGGTCTCAAGATAATCCCCTCAAGATGCTCATACACCCACACCTACAAACACAATTGATAAATAATGTGAAAAAGTATTTATAACTTATTCGTAACACATCAAGTGAAAAACTAACAGTGACATACTAATAGGACAAACGCACAACCCTCGACATATGGAATTTTTGGGGTAGTTCCATCCTCGTCTTTCTTTCTCTTTGGCGGCAAGGAGGTCTTCACTAATTTTCACTCGAATATGCATCGACAAGGGATCTGTAGACAGCTCTTGAAACACGAGAACAAGAAGTACGGAGTGTACAACGTTGTTTTAGGAAATAAAATACAATTACCCACAAATAAAATGAAGACCCTCACAAAATCAAGAGAGGACTCTTTATCCTTCAACACTGCCAACTCAAATAACTTCACCTTAAGGTTTGGCCTTACAGTATTTTGTCTCGACACCACCAAACAACCTAATGAACGTATCACTCGGAATCCGACAGTTGGTGTCAACATTCACTCTAAAAGAACGTAACCCAACGATCATAGAAATATGTTCCTTCGTCATAGGAACAAAAATATTTTCTACACCCATTCTCATTCCTAATTGTTCTACACACATTTTATCGAGAATCGCTTTCAACAGAGAAATACTGATTAGCAACTTCGGAGTGTGAAGAAAATGAAAAAAGGGGTTTTCCTTAGCTCAGAAGAGCATTGATTTTAAATAACCCTATTCAAATCCTTCATTTACTCACTAAAATACGAAATGGAGCATCGGGTTTGTAAGAAAGCCGGTCTCCAATCGGGTTTCGACTTAGGGGCTTTCTTTGTCATACTCTTTGTCGATGCACTGTAAAAATCAAACCGAAAGAAAAAAAACACATTACAAAAATGAATAAGAGCGACTTAACATGCAAAAGAAAACGAATTGGTTGAAACAACATGGTGGTTGAATTCAACATGCAATAAAAATATACTTAGTGGAGCCTTTGCTTGGATTCTTTGCCGGTGCATTCATTGCACGAGTTTGCACCTTCCTTCGCTTGATATAGTCGTTGGATTCAAATGGTCGTCCACTCCATCTCTTCGTACGAGCCATAGGATTGAAACCCAGCTTCGGATTTGAAAGAAATTGGAGAAAGGATGGTCGAATTGGATAAATTGAGAGGTGAAATTGGCTGAAATCGTGACAAATTGCATGGAAGAGATGGTGAATTGGTTGAAATTGTGGTTTGGTCTGGTTGGAGAAAGCAAACAGTTTTCTTTTGAAATGGTGAAATAATTGAGTGAGAATAAGAGGAAGGGTTAGGTTGTGGGTTGGGTTAGATTGTGTTAATCTTGGTTTGGTTAAAAGGAGGGGTAAAGTTGTCTTTTTAGGTGAAATGGAACCAAAACAAAAATCAAAATTCAAATGGGTACTAAGTTGCATGTTGAAAGATTTTGGGTACCTAAGTATGAAATGAAACTCCATCAGGGTCTTTTAATTAATTCACCAATTTTATTTTAGGTTTGTTCTTATTTTTGCGTCTACTTTGTTCTTCTCCCAAAGATCGCAACTCTTCTTCTTCCTTCTTCCTCTGTCATTGTCATCTTTCTCTGTTTCTCATCATTTTATCACCAATTTTGCGAATTCCCGTCATCATTGTATAATTACGGTTTCTAATTACTTTGGATTTACGATTATCAAAGGAAAAATTGAAGGAAAATGCTACAATTTTGCACATTTGTCTCAACCGTCTAAGATCGACGAAATCATTTCGGATCACCCGTTCTTACGGTTTGACCGTCGGATCATCGGTTTTCAATAGCTTTCAACACGGGACGAGTTGAAGGAGTAACCCAGACCGTTCCAAGAACCGGATGGCGAGTTTTTCAGTTGAACCAACTGGTCTGCTTAAAGTTTTATAACATTGTATTTAAGTGATTGTAAAAGGCCCAATTATATATCTTTAATATTTTCCTTGATGTGACAATCCATTTGGGCTTAAAAGCATCAAATGCCAAATGAGCATCACATATTAAGTAATAATGAATTGGAGAAGCAGCATTTGAGTTCATGATGTCAATATTACATCTATTTTAATTACTAACATGTTGATAATATGGCCAAATATGTAGCTGAACAACATGCACATACTTGATTGGAAGTAGCCATAGCGAATTTCATACATTTTTAGTGTTGATGATGTAAGCCAAATTTTGATCAAGAAAAATCTCACCTTCATAGCACGACCAAATCACCTTGGTAACACGACCAACATATGAACACGAGGGTGTATAGAGTGATTTAGTAATCGACCTTAAAAAGTAGATATATCTACGTTGTTTGTTGTTCCGCGTTTTAGTTTTTACATCATATGCCCGTATTTGATTCGACAAATTGGAGATAAATGTCCAACAGAAGATTTGGATACACTTTATTCCCTTAAATCTTTAATAACACATTTTACTCCTCAACATCAAATTCATCAACATTTTACTCAACCAAGAATCTTGTCCTCGACACACCATGTTCCTCCCTATTCCTCCATTATTCACCACCATTTTCCTTCACAATTTCATTAACACGCGGGTGAATCAAATTAGATATTTCATCATTACTCAATTCCTAAACTTCTTTTCTTCAATTTCACCAACCTACTGACAATTGCATTTCCTTCATCAAATTTCTTTCTTTCTTTTCACAAATCGAGGTTTGGAAAATGAGTACAATTTCACCAACCCACTGACAACCTCAAATTTCATTATTTCCTTCATTATTTTCATCAGTTGAGCTCAAATTCGGTGTAATTGTTGTTGATTTTTTATGTGATTTGTTATAGGTAGTTACGAATTTCCTCAAGGACTCGACATCGAGCTCATTGTTCTTTGTAAATTTGAAAATGAGTGTCACTCTATTTCTATCTGCAAATCAATATCCTTATTATATATGTATAAACTGTTGAGAAAACTCTACTCACATTGAAGTTTGAAAAATGAGTACAATCACATATACAAATTATGTGCCACTCCACTCTCTTGAGGTTGTCGACTATTTCATATCCCCAACAGATGTGCGGTATGCTAAGTCAGTACCGAGGTTTCGCTCCTTTGTGAGTGGAGGGGAGTCCCGAGGGTGGCGCCCCCTAAAGATAAATAGGATATCTAATACAATGTAAAACTGTGTTTGTGAAGAATACGGCATAAAGGAGTAGAATATTGGTATGCAGAATATATCTTTTCTCTTATTTTATGGGTATATATACACAACCCATGTAACGAGTCAATCATAGAAAGAATGATCTAATATGATTTGTAATTTTCTCTTCACATAGTGCTTTGCCATCGGATTTTCTGATGGTGTTATGAGTTTTTCTTTCGATACTCGGGTTTCACATGTAAATTCGTGTGTTGTGCATTATTCTCTCCTAATCTAGTATCTTCAATCTTTTCACACTCATCGCCAAGTAGTTTTGAGTTGAGGCCTGAGAGGTTTACTATGGTATCAAGGTCTAACGGCCCAATGCTTCGTGCCATCAAATATGTTTGTGCTTCACGTCCAAAGGAAACATTAGAGCGAGGGACGTGTTAAGAAAATTCTATCCATATTGAAATTTGAAAAATGAATACAATCACATATAAAGAGTCTGGATCACTTTATTGGATTGGAATTAACCTTAGAGAAATTTTAATGTAAGCCAACCTTTGATGAATGTAAGTACCACAAAAATTTCCTTCATAGCACGGCAACATTTCTGAAAATGTAAGCCTAGTGAGTACGAACGGCCCATCACAAACCAAGTACAAAATTTGTACAACAGAAAAGAACTATACAAGGTCCTTTCTATCTACAAAAGCACAATCATGAAATGGTGACATCCAGTGACCTATAAACATCATGGATGTATCTTCGACATTCGCATTTAACATTAGATCGATTTATGGAAATAATGGTCGGCATAGCATTTCGTTTTCAGATAGGGAATGTGTTAAAATTCGTTCAGTTGCGACTGACCGCACTAGTATACATTATATGAGTTGAAGAACAACTTGGTAACCGTTGTGTCGTCGTGCAGGAGGTTAATGGCTAGAATGACCCTCGAGTAGAACAGTAACAAGTAAACGTAGTTGACTCTGTCGAGAAATGTTTTGAGTTGGCTGTTATACTCGAAACAATAGAGCCAAAATGATGAGAATACGCAGGTTGAGCTGGTATAGAAGCCACGCAAGTAGAAACTTTTGCGATAAGCTGACGGACCAAATTTATGCTCACATGACTAGTAATATGGCAATACCAGTGGCCGCTGGGGATTCTATCAGGCTCTGTCCTTGGTTCAAAAGGCGATATTTACCCACAATCGATCTTGTGGCTCTCATATAAAATGTCTGGTGCATGTCAAAGTTCTGCAATTTTTATATATACGTGCACGAGTGCATTTGTTTCAGCAACCATACAGCCTCAAGGGGAATTTAGTAAACACTGCCTAAGTCACTCCTTGGACAAAAATTCTACTCTTTCATCCTCTGATTCAGCTTGCTCGCAGGTACACCCTTCAATAGGTTAGACTTTATAATTTATTCTTGTCCAAAGCACGTTGATGTAGTTGTATACTATGTAGAGTCAGCACTGTCCAAGGCTAACGTTAAAACTTAAAAGTGATTTTTTTATCTCAGTTTCTATAATATTGTCTCTGCTACGAGGCGATATGATGGTAGATATCAAAGAGAAAAAGACTGGACTTAAAGAAGCTTTTGCGCCACGACCAGAGAAGTTCAGCAACAGACTGTCTAGTCTTCTTCAATTGAACAATGACAGAGCTGTGACACCAGCAACTTCCTTGCAGCAGGCCAAAGCCTCGAGCTCAAGAAAGAGCCACAAATACTCGAAGGAAATCTTCGGAGGACAAGGTCCTTGAGCACTCAATTCGTAGTCGACATTGATCAGCTCTCTAGCCACTATGTCAAGCAAGCTGGATTTTTCAGCACTGGTGAGAGCAAGAGCCAAATGCTGGAAGGAGCCACCATGTCCTTTAATACAATCTCATCTTCGCCGCAACTTAATCTTTGTAATTAACTAACTTTTTGCCTTGCGGAATTTAGACAATTTTCTTTTCCATCTTCAGAGTAGCTAGGCCAGTGTCGAAGGCTGTCATTTACTTTAGGGCCTAGACTCTATAGGAAGGAACTTTTAACGCTATGGTATCTGACAAATGGACTAAACTCATCCCTCTGAGCGTGAGGAACACTGATCTGTGAATTATTTTCTTTGAATACAGCAGCAAATGAGGATGATGAGGATTCAGGCACTTGGAACAATATACCCGTTGGATTACCAATATGTCTTAAGGTGACAGTAAATTCTTCCACTAAACTATAAGTTCAAACTTGCCATTGAAGAATATCAATAGTGATGATTACTAGTATCTTAGCATATGCCTGATTCTGCATATATTCTGCCTCTTCAAAAGAATGGCACGTTGCCCCAAGTCATCCCAAGCATTATATATAAGCAAGCTCTCCATATTTGTGGGACGGAGTGAGTAAAACAATTATCGTAACTCCATACTGAGGAACCTACAGTATCAAAAGTTCAAGTCTGTGACAAAAGATCTCCAAATATTATTCTTAACATTGCCTAGGATAATAAGTATAATGGATACTTCTCATGCTTGTGATACAGTTCCAGGATGTGAAGTACAAGGTAACCGTGAGAGGACAACATAGCTCTGGAGCTTCAGAGAAGTAAGTGCATACTACAATGCATAAGCGGCTCAGTGAATCCCGGAGAAGTTCTTGCTCTTATAGCTCCATCAGGAGGTGGTAAGACCACTTTGCTCAATCTCCTGAGTGGAAGGGTCAGAACCAACAGCGGTACCATTACTAATAATGGACAACCTTACTCCAAGTCGTTAAACCGAAGGTAAAAAAATCGGTTTTCCATTGCCAAAGTGGTGGCAGTTTTGTATGCTTATTGCAATCCGATTGAACATATCTAGGCCTTTGATTCATCACATTGGGTTTGGAGATAGTCAATAATTTGCAGAGGTTCTGATGTTTTTTCCAGATTTGGATTTGTACTGCAAGATGACCTCGCTTTCGCTCACCTCACGGTGAAAGAGACGCTGACTTATGCAGCTTTACTCCGTCTTCCAAACTCGTTAACCAGAAAACAAAAGAAAGAACGAGCTATGAACGTGATAAGCGAGCTTGGCCTTGAAAGGTACAGTATCCACGGAAAAAGTTACTATCTGATTTAGACATTAAGAAGTCGAAAGCACATCCCAGATGTGATTCTAACAATTTCTGATATTGTGATCTGTCATAATTATGACTTATAGCTGCCAAAACACAATCATTGGAGGAACATATATAAGAGGAATATCAGGAGGGGAGAGGAAAAGACTCTGTATCGGCAACGAGATTCTACTGAACCCATCTCTTCTTCTGTTGGACGAACCAACGTCTGGTCTCGATGCAGCAACTGCGCTTCGGATAGTCCAGATGCTGCAGAATATAGCTAAGGTGATAATAATCAGAATTACCATTAAGCATCATTTTTCATGGCCAATAAAACAAAATACCTTATAAATTATCTGAGCAAATGGGAAAACAGTGGTTACCACGATTCATCAGCCATCGAGCAGGCTGTTCAGCAAGTTCGACAAGCTGATTCTTCTGGAAAAAGGGAGTTCACTGTACTATGGAAAAGCATCTGAGGCAATGAAGTACTTCTCATCCATTGGATGCACTCCACTCATTGCCATGAACGCGGCAGAGTTTCTGATCGATCTAGCGAATGGAAACATAAATGATAAGTCGGTTCCATCACAGTTGGAGGACAAGTATTCACCGGAAGGACAAAAACAGGATACTCAAGACCGAAGGCCAACACCGGTCGAGGTACATGAGGTTAGTAACTAGTATGGTTGCGCCCAAGAAAAAAAAAAAGCCAGTAGATACCAAATAGCAAAAATATATGCATGAATTATGCTAGAAAGAAAAAATAAATAGATACTTGATAGAATTTGCTTTGGATCTTCATACTATACATATACTACAAGATGCTTTTAGTAACTCTGCTAACAAGTCTGTTCCTTAAGCAGTACCTTGTCGGGGCTTATGCAGAAAGATCCGCGAAGATGAGAAAGCTCAAATCCCTGACCAGATCTTGCCTCCATCAGTCGGAAAATGGATACGTGCGGCAGTCAAGCTCGAAGGGCTTAGAAGCAACATGGACTGAACATTTTCTGATTCTTTTAAAACGAGGATTTAAAGAGAGGCGCCATGAGTATTTCAGCAAGGTTCATGTCGCACAAGCTATCTCAACTGCTCTGATCATGGGATTACTTTGGTAGCGTTCCGGTTCTCCATCTGATCCCAAAGGATTCAAAGCTCAGGCAAGAAACAATGTTAAAATGATCATCAAAGACTATACGAAGCTGCGATTTCTGAAACTTGGCTACTGTCCTATGCAGGCAGGGCTGTTGTTCTTCACGTCGGTCTTTTGGAGCTTCTTTCCTCTATTCATGGGAATCTTCACATTCCCGCAAGAAAGAGCGATGCTGGCGAAGGAGAGATGGGCAGAAATGTATAAGCTTAGTGCATATTTTGCGGCAAGAAACACAAGTGACCTTTCATTAGATCTCCTACTGCCTACGGTTTTCATGTTGATTGTGTATTTCATGGTGGGACTCAAACCGAGCTTTACCGCATTTTCACTTACGTTGCTTACAGTTTGCCTCAACATTGTTGCTGCCCAGCTAGTTCAATGTCTTTTACTTGTCATTCTATGCGACATTATGCACCTTTGACCGTAAATGGATCCAACCTGCAGGGCTTAGGGCTGACTATTGGCGCAGCTTTCATGGACGTCAAGAAGACGTCGACTCTATCATCAATACTTGTCATGACTTTTATGCTTTCTGGAGGATTTTTCATCCAGGTAAACTAAGATCTTGACTAGAATTTAGTTCACTTATTCACGTCAGCTTGAAGAAGGATGAGCTCAATCCTTTCCTATGCTCAACCAGCGATTAGCTTTTCGCCCTTGAATCGGAAAGATTTGAAGACAATAGATCGAGACAGTGCAAACAAGAGCACAGAAATTTGACGTGGGAAAATCCGAGCACCGGGAGAAAAACACCACAAGAATATCACCAAAAACAGTGTTAGTAATGCACTGCGTGAAGAGAGGATTACAGAACATATCAGAAAATATTAAATCACAACTCAAACCCTAAAAACTCATCTGGACTCATAATAATATGGGTATATTAGTAAACCCATAAAAGATATGATTTAAATAAATCTAATCTCGTAGGTATACCCCATGTGCAAAAACATCAGACTTCCACGCTTCCAGAAGGCACGGTCGTGCTCGTCAGGCACGGTTATGCTCCATCACCAATCACGGCCCGTGCCCAGAAGCATCATAGTCACACAGTCACCATCTTGCACGGTCGTGCTAAGTTACAAACATCATTTCTTCATCGTTTAGTACTTCCACGGTATTACATCGTATTAGATATATCGTTTTGTCCATGAAGACACTATCCTTGTACTCTCGCTAGGGGATAGAGTGGGACTCCCGTATTTTGATGAGCGTAGACCATATCCGTCGTGGATGTGAAGTAGTCGACAACTTTAATACGATCAGTCAAATTATTGGCTAACAATAACTACAAACTTTTGATGCAGAATGTTCCACAATTCATGTCATGGCTACGTTATGCTTCTTTCAACTATCACACATATCAACTGCTCCTGAAGATTCAGTTCGGATGCTTCGAGCACAGCCCTTGTCGGAATTTAACTAGCGAAGATTGGGGTATCAGAGAAGTTGGAACCTTGATCATCATGGTCATTGCATATCGTTTCCTGGCATACTACTTGCTAAGGAGGATGTCGTTCCGATGACTTTAACAAACGAAACTTTCCAAGGTTTAGCCGCATTGCTACTTGATGTTCTTGCATCCTTGAAAGGATGATACTATCGTGTTAAAGATTGGAACACTCTCATTATTTGTATCGAAGTGAAGCAATCTCTCGTCTTCAGTTTTGTTCCTTCTCGACCTTCGAGCAAAGTGCCAATACATAGACCAAGAATATGTTTACACATCAAATAAATATTGCAACTCTTTCACGGTCGACTGCCAATCCAAAAAGAAGCCCTAGAGCTACCAAAGATTATGCAATGAAGAGATCAACTAGCTACATATGCCAATGAAAATACGGCTTTAACATGAGAAACAATTCTAGTCCCATAGACCTATTTGCTGAATAGAACTTACAGCACAGATAGAAATCTTCTCGGTTCCAAGACTATCAATTGAACCCAAATGCCAAAAACATTGACAAAACGATATACTATGACATCCTGGGGAACTAACCAAAGATGACAACAGAAATCAAGCAGGTTGTTATCATGGTTGTATTAATGTCAATAATCACTCCTCTCTGAAAGAAGTACCGCTTTCGTGGTATCTAACATTCAATGCCCATCATCATGATGATCAGAGCTCATATCTCATATCTTGGCGACAAATGTTCTCTGAACTCAGTGATGGGGTAGTCGTGATTTTTGGGAAATTTGAGAAGTTTGACAAAAAAGACACGCACGGTCCGTGCGTGGTGGCACGGTGGTGTGTGATGCTTTTCCTTGGTTCCCTGAGCACGGCCCGTGCGCGATGCCTTTTAGTCCCAAAATTTATTGTACTTCACAAGTTTTTTCCTTGGTTCACATGTATTTGTGCTTATACTGCCTTTCAGTTTCCACATCAAAATTTATTTCAGTGATTGTTAAATATTATACTATTGAAACGAGTTTTATTTGTTATTCAGAGATTGAGCAACACAACATGTTTTAGTTTTAATAACCTGATTTGATTTATATATACTGTGATGTTGAGGTTTTGGGATTAAACCTAAATTAAATGTGAAGTACAATACTTGAACCGTCTTTTATTTCACAAAAAGTCTTGTTATGGAAGTGTCTTTGTTATAAATGTATTTTTGTTGGGTATAAATTCACATGTGACAATATTTGAAAACAATAGTCAACCAATGTTGGTTTTCAAGTACATATTTCATGGCTTTTACTAGTTTTATTCTTTCTGATCGATCTTGTTCTCATGTTGTATTTAATTCGATTGACTCATATTCTTGAATCTGGGATATGTAAGTAATTTCATTATTTCTCCACGTTTCGTTGTTTTACTTCATTGAATTGAGGGGTTTCCATGCTTACGTTGATTTCTTTATACTAATGGTTTATTATGCTCAATGATTGATTGAATTCACTTTTGAGCGACTTCTATGATCTAGTTTTGGTTTGCATGAAATACTTCAACCCTTGACATTAGCTACTTCTTTGAGTTGTGCTAGGTTTAGAAATTCCAGCATTCATGGTCTTTGATTTGGAAGTTACAAAATTTATTATTATCCTCAAGGACTTGATAACTGTCTACACTTCTAATTGAGTTTTACAATGAAAATCTATGAAAGTTAGCTACTTTGAGTTTATATGTGAGTTACATCTATTGTTACCCATTGAATCTGTTTTCAACGGGATCCAATGCTCAACAATTTGATCATTTGATCTAAGTCAACTGTTGCTTTTAAGTATTGGTTTCTACTTAAATTCAATACGTATACAGTTCTGAGCCATTTGTAGTGGTTTTGAGTAAGTCGTTATCAAGCCCTGGTTTCTTGATATTTTGATCGAATTGAATCTCACCTTCTATTTTAATGCAAAGCGTATTCAACTATTTTGATTTTGGTGAGCTAGTTCTTGAATCATATATAATGATTTGAAGTTGGACAACTCAAGGTTCTCAACTTGATGCCACTCTTAATTTTATGGCAATAAGTTTTATGGACTCTTAGTTTTGTACTTTATATGCCAGAAACTTACTCTATCTAAATAATCATGGTTTTATATTCTTGTTAAAAAAATTGATAAATAATACAAGTGCATTACTCTGTAAATAGTTTCGTTGTCACAATTATTGCGAATCTATCTTAAAACTGAAAGGGCTAATTTGAGTGGAACTTTTGATTTTATCCTTGGCCCTAATTGCTTTGAGGTTGTGCTTGGTAAATTCATGGTAAGAATTAATTTGAACAAATCCTGTGAGTTGTAACAGTTTCAAACTTAATTTTCAAAGGATATCGCTCCGCTATTCTTCTTATTCTAAACATCCACAAATTTTAAATCTCAAATGATGTTGCTAGATCCAGGGATTTTAAGAATTACATAAGTTTTGTTCTTATGATACAAATGTGTCTATATCTTCTATTTGAATAGGATTGACATAGTTTCTTAAATTGGACAAGATTTGTCCCTATGATACAATAGTACTTGTTTTGACTTAAATGAAAGATGATTCTGGCAATCTTGAAGAGGCTAGAAAAGTAATCATGTTTTGTTTCTTATGTCTTCAACTCTCTTGAAATGTTTTTGGGTTCTATTGATTTACAATCTTATTGAGCATGTTCGAAAGGATGATATATTCATCACCTATTATTTTATTGTCAAGAGTTATATATGTGGCTTCATCGGTCTTTAAGGTTTGTATGGATTAATTTCGGCTATACTCGAGGAAATCGAAACCTCATTTTTCTTTCAAAATAAAACATAATTATATATTATGTTGGGTTAAGAAGTTACTCTAGTATTTTTGGGTTCCTTAGTATACTTTACAACTATATTTGTTAATTGAATTCGATTCCACTTTTCATCCTAAGGGTCAAGATTTCCTTAATTCTCATTTCGTATTGGTTTGATTAAATGATTGCTTTGAAGTGTGATAAACTATGGTGGTTTGGATTGGTGTTTTACAATATCTCTTCAATGCTATTCTTATATTTTCTCAAAGCTTGCTAACCAATTCTCAAGAAGTTTGAGCTTACATTGAACTTGTAAACGTGATAGAGTTTCATGTCTAGATGTTTAAGTTTTATAATACTCAAGAGTATTGTTCGTTTGCGGAGTCTTAATATATGAAAAGTTCTTTTCATCAAATTGAGGTCTTTGGGAATTCACGAAAAGACATCTTATGAGATATGATTTGTTTTCTGTCATTCATAACATAAAGAGTAAATTGACAGAAAGAATTAAATATTGGACATATTTTCTTGGACATGAAAAGGTATACATATATTTGGTATCAACAAAAGGAAATGAAATGAATTTTCAGCTATATGGATGTAGCTATTTGGGTGTAGCTATATGGATGAGTATGACACACGCGTTGTATTCACCGTATGGGATAGTGAGATTTTAAGTTATGACAAAGGATTGGGCGATTAAATTTAGATCTCATCTGATTTCGTATAGTACACCCACGCATGACAAATGGGTCACCTCGCTATTCAACACCTGAAATGAGGCATGAAAAATTAGATTTTATTTAGATTTTATTATTATTCCATTCAGTATTGTAACGCCTTGACTTTTTATTACTTATTAATGATACATAGGACGTCACTATCGCTGCGTCCAACGACTCAGCTAGGCAAAAACTGTACTTTCTGACTGAGTCATAAGAATTAAGTTAAGTTCACTTATACATCATTAGTTTAGAAACTTTTGATGCACTCGATCATAACTTAGAATATCACCTTTACGGCGAAATTTACATCTCTTTCCAAGATCAGAATACCTTTTACAGATAAACTATATCTAGCATCAAATCTTAGATCACACTTCTCCTTCAAGTCTTACTCCTGTATCAAAGCGAAGAAAAAAGACACAAAAAAATAGTAACCGTCAGCTATAGGAGCCCAATAACGTGTCGGCCCCCTTACCGTGGTTACACGAGAGAAGAAAATAATAAAAGAAAAGAAAAATGATTTCTTAGATCCTTTGTTCCACCACTCTGGAATTATCATGCCAATCTAGCATTCACAATCATCATCACAAGCATACCAATGATTCACCCAAGTCACATAAATACACATAACATCATGTAACAACGCTCGAAACCATGCGTGCATCGACAATCCAGACATTATCGATGCCAATTACTACCATCATACCCTTTATGGTAATGACACTCAAGACCTCCATATCAAACAAACTGAGACAATGACACTGTGACACGACAGCTCCCCAGTTCAAGTCTCATGCACTACTGCACTCAACAGTTCACTCAAGACTTTGTTATACTTACCATCATATCAATCACACAGAGATGATAGAAAATAGATACCCTCAACATTATAATTGTGCCCTTGGATAGACTTATTCAATTTCATAGATAAGCTTTATTCAGCTTTAGTAAAAGGGATATCCGTGAAAGAGGATCAGCCAAACCAGAGCTCAAGATCTCCTGCAGTGAGATACCCTCATACCAAAAGGTCGATGAAAGAATGTCACCATGAAGTCTCTGTATAACACATGTGACAGACACAACGTTATTTATGTTTTATACCACGGAGTTATCTCACCAAATTTATGGATTTACACTTTTTTCCACACATTCACCCTCATTATATCAACAAACAAGACATAACACACACCATGCAATAACACTCCACAATACTCAATATTTACCACACAGTACATAGCAGTTACAGTCAGTATTTTACGCCAGTCATATTTAGTAAATACGTCAAAAGATTCCAATACATATTATTATACTCACGGTATAATAACACGTATCGTCAGACACAATAAATCTAAACGTTACCTTCTTATTGTAAATTCCTCACACTCATGCTTTGTTTGTCCTTTATGTCTCAACGAGCGGAGTCTTCAGGTTCTATATCATGATAGGATTCACATATTAATACATTTGTTTGTTCTTGTTATGGTGTTAAACATTTTTATTTGTACTTCGTGAAAAACCATTAATGCTATTTGTGAGTGTTTGGAGTTGTTTTGGGGTCAAAACGATCATTCTCGATCCAGAAGTTTCTGAGATGGTATTCCGACCTCTGGAACGGATATCCCGTCCTCTAGAATGGGTGTCCCGGTCTCTGGAACGGATGTCTCGACCTTTGGAACGAATGTTCCAGAGATTCTATCCAACATGATCTCTTGACGTATTTAAATCTATAACTTCTTGTATACAACTCCAAAAATCATTCTGTAAAATTCTACATAAACTAAACTTTCATACCTTTCCAATGATATAAGGCTTCCATCATAAGACTTTACCAATAATATCAATTAATTAGTTCAACTTTATATTTTCTGCTAGTTCGAACAGTTTGACCTTACTTCACTGATTGGCTCATAACTCTCTATATATAACTCCAAGTAATTATTGGTAAACTGTTCTGGAAACTAAACTTCTTTCCATTGATATAAGGTTCATTTTCTAACTATTTTTGTGTAATTCCAGATTAAGCCACAAAGTCAGTTTTGTAACCAGTTGTTTACTGATTGACATACCTGTACATTTTGATTTATATCTTGAGATTTATAACCTCAAATCAAGATCTATCAACTTCATCAGACACTAAACATATGAGCCTTTAACATACATTAGAATCTAAATTTATCTCAGAGGGTATGATTTTATACAAAATTTCTAATCTTGCATATTATGCTGCCCAGAATCTCAAAAACTGATTTTTCTTCATTCATGGTTTCTTCATGTTTTTGGTTCATACAAGTTCTTATGATCCCATGTCTATGTCGAGACAAGGTCAAACAAGTGATGCTCACCTTCACTTACCATAATCATCAATGGCTACGATGAGCTCCAGCAAATGACGGCTTAAACCGTGCTAAATGTTTGATGATGAGGCTGAGTTTTGGCCCCCTTGCTCCTCTCCATGGTCATTATGTCTTCTCCTTCATGCTTGTCTCCCAGTTTCCATGAGAGAATGGTGGGAGGAGAAGAGGAGAAGAGAGTGATGAGAAATGGATGATGAGAAGGAATGATGATGAAGTGGTGAATGGGGTGGGTGAAGTGTACGGAAGAAGTGGAAGAATTAGGAAAAGTGGAGGGAAAAGAGAGAAAATGGGGATTTGAAAAATAAATCTCATATATTTGTATGACGGGTTTAATTTATCCATAATTACCATATTTTCATCATGATTTTAACAAACAAATTTTATATCTCCGTCGAATAAATTATGACATTCAATAATATACTATTTTTGTTAATAATTTAAAAAATAAATTATCTAAATTTTTTTGGGTCTTTACAAGTATAAATAAGTAATGGAACTTCATTGAACACCCTTGTGGTTTTGAGTTCCCTAATTCTTTTACTTCAATGAAAGAAAGAAGAAGAAGACAAGAAGAGAAGAACAATGCACCTAGGAAAGTACTTACTTAGTATGCTGCTCATAGTGGTTGTGTATATTACGCTCATCGATGGGATGACTAGTAGCATGGCCTTGTTCGTCGTAACACCTGAGGAATTAGATCTGGTGGCAAAGTATATCATGATACCAGTTATATTGGTCTTAAGTCCTGTATATCTGATCTTATGCCTCGGTGGGTAGAGTTATGATTGTAAGATGATGTTTAAGTGATATCAATAAAAGTTTTGTTTTTAGATAGTGTCAATTGTTCAACTGAGATAAAGAACAAGATAGATGTTTTTCATTTGATGAGAGCTTATATGCCCTCACGATACTATTATTGGAAGAACTATATTTATTACATGAGTGATTAATCATGCTAGAGAATACTATTGGGATGAACAATATGAGAAACGAGTTCCATGATGGATTGTTGTTAGGATTGGAGTTGAAAAGTTTTCTAATCTTACGGATATAAGAACAATCATAGTTTGTTCAAGTTATTAAGAATAAACTCTTATATTATTCTTTTGAGTGTAGATAGCAATAAGTTGAATGCTGCCCTTTTAATACGTATAGCTATAAACTAAGAAACTTGATCATATGCTTATGTCTCATAACTTGGGGTAACAACGTTACTGTGAATAATCAAGAGATGATTATTGTAGTTTTAGAAAGATATCTAAAACCTTGCATTGTAGAAGATAATTGTGGAAAAAAAATTTCAATGCAATAGATCAGTGATTGACGACTTGGTACACATATGTGAATTTATTTATTTTGCAATGGACAAAATATAAAGAACGGTATATGCGGCTAAGGAGCAATAGTTAGCAGGCAAGTTCAATCTTGCTCTAGGTCTTGTATTTGATAATGATTAGAAATCATATGAAACCATGATTGGAAATAGAACATAAGCATACATATTGAGAAGATTTGGCATGTTGTAAAATTTTGGATTTTGATAAGGAATTTTGCTATTAGGCTTGAACTATAAATGAGGTTATGCACATAATAATGGAGTTCAGTTGGGAAGAGCATACTATGTTTACATCAGGGCATATGGGAGATGATGTGAATATATGAGCTTTGAAAGACAACAAGGTGACATCTATATGTATATCGTTAGTACTTAGTGATAATATGGAATCTCAAGTTCCAACCTAGTAAGTTGTGTTTGCATAAGCTGATTACATGAGATTAGCATGAATATTAGGACACATCTTAATGTGAACAGTTTGGGTTATACCAATCTGATACTGATATACTTCATAAGCTTAGGTATGAAAAAGAATCCCTAGAGTTCATCGACATAATAATACTAAAATTGGGATTAAGTTGCACCGTGATATATGTTATCGGTTCTACTAAGCTACAAGTTAACAAAGATATTAGATTGGTTCAATCAAGTCTTAAGGATATCAGGATATCAGATTGTTGCTCCAACTTAAACGTAAACAGCTAGTTCCTATTCTGATATGGGAAACAAAAAGTATAGCAATATGAGGATGTGACCAATTGTTTTATTGCGTACAAGTAAGATAACGAGTATTGGCAGATGGTTAGTCATTACAGAAGGCTTTTGGCACAAAGTTGAAATTCTGTACGGCCGTTCACCCAGCCTCGGATGGACAAAAAGAACGCACAATTCAAACACTGGAAGATATGCTTTGCTCGTGTACTCCTGATTTTCAAGGATCATGGGATCGATACTTGTCCTTGTGGAGTTCATCTACAACAACAGTTTTCATTCCAACATCGGTATGGCACCATATGAAACTCTATACGGAAGGAGGTGTAGGTCACCGGTTTATTGGGACGACATCGAAGATACGATCGCGGTGGGGTCAGAAGCAATGCAAGAGATAGCGGAAATCGTCAAACAAATTCGATCGCGAATGAAGACGGCACAGGATCGTTAGAAATCATATGAGGACGTGAAAAGACAATCGTTAGATTTTTAAGTGGGGGATCATGTTTTCTTAAAGGTTTCTCCAACTAAAGAGGTGATGCTATTCGGAAAGAAAGGATAACTGAGTCCTCGCTACATTGGACCTTATGAGATGATGGAACGAGTTGGATAAATCGCCTATAGACTCGCATTACCCGTCGACTTGTTGGGTATCCACAAGGTGTTCCATGTGTCGCACTTAAGGAAGTACATCTTCAACCTAAGTCATATAATCTAGCATGAACCAGTGCTCCTGAACGAGAACCTGATGTATGAGGACCAACCTCAGGCAATTCTGGACAAACGATCGAAAGTTCTCAAGAGTCGTACAATATCACTAATCAAGTTCTTATGGGCGAATCATGTAACCTCTGAAACTACATGGGAAGAAGAGGAAACAATGCATAAGCATTATCGGTATTTATTTCCTAATAAGGTTACTTGTGCTTACTTATGTCTAAAATTAGTTTTGGGGACGAAACTTCTTAAAAGGTTAGAGTAATATAATACCCGGAAAATTATATCAATTTACATTTAATTATAAATATAAAAATATATGTATAAAGGTAAAATTATATGTATAAATGTAGGGGGATTATTGTTCGTAAAATATTTAACATTTGTAAAAAAAAAAAAATTTCAAACGACGAAAAGTAACGTTAATAAATGTTCGACGTTATGAATATAAATTATTAACGTGAGAACGTTAATTAGAAACGATGAAAATTTACGTTAACATAACGCTTAGCGTTACAGTAATGTATATTAACGTTAGAACGTTAAACATGAATGATGGAAAGTAGCGATAATACTACGTTCGTTACCATGATTTAATTTTAATGCACGAACGTTAAAACTTAATAAAAGAACTGGCTGATGTGATAGTATGATAATTAAATAAAGGATAATTTTATTATCGATAAACGTTATATATAAATTATGATTAAATAACGTTAATTTATTGAGATAATTTGAAAGATATTTGTTATCAAATATTAAAAAAAAATTATCCCTTAATTAAAAACACGAATCCAATAAGTACTTAAGTCTTCCTCTCTCATTTTTCTCCCGACACGTCCTCTCCCCGTCACTTTCCTACCTTCTCCTTTCACCATCTCACCCACCTCGCCATCACCATCAACCACCCACTGCCACCACCCTCCTCCACCATAACCGTCTAAACCGGGGTGAGCAGATCCGAGAGCTCTCACTGACCACCACGCACCATTCCCTACCACCAACCACCACGATCCACCTTGTCCGATACAAGATCTAGCCACCCCTGGCCAATGCAATGCGGCCCCGACCACCAAGAGCCCAGACGAGACCCGAATCATCTCACATGAACAACCGTGCATCGCCGCCCCAAGACGTCGCCATCATCATCAGATCTCATCGACGACCTTCCCATACCGGGGCGAGCAATCTTCGACCACCACAAGCTGTCGTCCGTCGCCACATGGAGTCGCCATCGAGCAAGACCCCGACCACCAACGGGCCACCACGTTACCCATCGGAAACCGTCGCTGTCATTCTCCCCTGTCGCCGACAACCATCCCCATGGCTGCGACCAACAGCTAGGCACGACCCGACACCCAACAGCCCAACTGCAGGCCCGAAAGCTGGCTTGTTAGCAGGCCCGGTACGGCCCGACGTCTCATTTAATCATTCTCGTCGTTTTGCCTCGTGTTTTGTTTCGAATTACACCCCGAGAAGGTAACCTCCGCTAAACTTTCCTTGAATACCCATGAAATATGTGATTAATTGCAGGAATGTGAGGTGTGGTTGTTGATGTGATACGGCCGAATTGGCGAGGATGCGATTCAAAGGGTATGTGAGTTGTATTGCTCTTGATTGTAGGTTGTGGTGGATGGGAATTGCATGATGGATTTCAAGGAGAGTGTGTGGTGATGCCAATGGGCATATATATGTTTGGGTAAGAGTAGTTCGTCGGGATGACGACGATGTCGGGTTAAGGGTTTTGTATATGAGGGGACTTGGGTATGAAAAGGTGTTAAAGGGATGATATGGACATGTTAGGATTCTATCATACTATTGGGACGATATAAATTTTTATGTTTCATATTAAAAATGAACTCTTGCGATTTAGCACCCTTCGTATAATTATGTCAATTATGACGAGTTATAAAATCTATCGTTAAGTTGTAATGATAAACACCGAGGGCCAAAGTTATGTTTATGAGGTCGATCGGGTTATTAATGAGTTTTCTTACATGATCAAGAAAAGGGAAAAAATATCGCGCGCATGATATATTGTGTATGGTATGTGTTGAGGAAAGAACTATAATAATATTCTCTATCGATTGATATATGTACACATATATATATATATAAATGTATCCTTTTATGAAAATAAACTGAAAGCGATATTATCGTAAAAATATAACGACATGCGGATATAAATCTTTAACATCGAAAAGTTAAAAGCAAGGAATTCTTAAACATTAATGTAAGTTGATCTAATAAGGGTCATGTGTCGGGAAAGTTGTTCTTGACGTCCTTCCTTGGATCCGAAAGGATCGTTTGTTAGAGTTCTTAAAGAGTCATTATGGGGATCATTGGTGTTATTATGAAAAATATGTTGTTATGCATCACTCCTGATCACTCTATATGAGTCATGATGGTTGAGTCGTCGTGACGGGCAAGTGGAGACTAGCTAGGGAGAGGAAAGCAGTGATTTGTCCTCTTTGCGTGCACGCAACGGCACTAGGACACCATGGATGGCTGGGCCACCGGACAACTTTTGCAGAAGTCCCGAACATGCCAATTAGGTCTAGCTAACCCTTTGGATCATGTATATTGAATAATATACTTGAGAGAGCTTGTCCCGTCAATTTTTAAATCCCCATGGTTTCGTCAAAGTCGTCGGATTCAATTATTCCTTCAAAAAATTTAGTCTTGTGAAGTCATGTTATAAATTATCAAAAAATAACAAAAACGAAAGAACACATTTTATGGATATATTGTAATTATTAAGATACATAAGTTTATTATATTGTTATTGTTTGACTAATATGGCGTAAGTATATATTTTCTTTTTCTTGCTTCCCTTCGAGGGTTCCTTCAGGGGCTCTCCACGATTTGCCATAGTCGATGAAGAACCCCTTGAAAATCAAACCTTTCTCCCTAGGTTACTGAGCCTTTTGCTCACGGATTAAGGGTTTTATTTTCAGGTGTGGGCCGAAATGAAGTTGGAACAAGTTAAAGTGAGCTTGCATTGCATCTAGAATGTTACACCTAATTATAGATAATGTAACAGCTTAATAGTAGCTGTTGTGAGATAACATGTAATATTCTACCTGTTGGACGAAGAATGTATAATCTGTTAGCTTCTGGAAGAAGATTGTATAACATTCTAGTTACTGGAAGATGCGATGCATAATGTTTTGGCTACTGAAAAGTGTATTGTAAAATAACTTTGTAAGTATTTTCTGAAAATGTAATGGTGTGTATGAGTAGTTCCCTTGAATTCTATACCTAAAACTCGATGGAGTTGTTTGGTCTTAATATGGATTTTATCTATAGCTGCATAACACCACGTGTCAGCTAAGGTGGAAGTCGGGACGTTACACCTATGGTGAGAATAGATATGGTACCGGCTATGGGATCATGAAGGTCGCAAGATAATTAGAAGTAGAGATGTGATCTTCAATGAGAAAGTCTTCCACAAAGATCAGTTTGTTGGAAAGAGCAAGAGGATAGTTCATGAGTTCTTTTACCTTGATGGCTCTTCTAGTGATGTAGAAGGAAGTAGGTTGGAGCGTACACTAGGACAGGATGCTCCAAGTGAACAGGATGATGTCACTCAGAGTGAGACAGAGTCTTCATCGTCGTCTCCGTCTACTGCAGCTGAGTCAGCATTGACTACACCATAGTCATCTTCATCATCGTCACCGCCACTATCTCCCCCACGTCATGGTGCGGTTGGACCACTGTTTCGTGAGAGAAAGGCCCCAGATCATTATTCTCCTTCTGCTAAGTATTTGTTACTAATTTATAGTGATGAACCGAGTTGCTATGATGAGGCAATGCAGGTCAGTGATAAGATCGAGTGGGAGAAAGTAATGGATGATGAGATAGAGTCACTACGCGCCAATCAAACTTGGGATTTTGGTGAGACTTTTAGTTGGGAAGAAGACGACTCGGAATAAGTGGGTGTATAGGTTAAAGCAGGAACCTGATGTTTCGCAGAGATACAAGGCCAGGTTCCAACAGAAGACAGGCATCGAATTTATGGACATTTTCTCTCCTGTTATTAAGCTGCCTACTATACGAGCTGTGCTGAGTTTGGTTGCTGCTGAGGATCTTCATCTACAGTAGTTAGATGTGAAAACTGCTTTCCTGCATGCTGATTTGAATAAGGATCTATATATGCGACAACCTGAAGGTTTTGTAGAGACAAGTAAAGAGAACTTGGTTTGCAAGTTGAAAAAGAGTCTCTATGCTTTGAAACAGGCCCCAAGACAATGGTATCTCAAATTTGATCGTATCATGGTGGGAAATGGTTACAAACGCTGCCACGAGAACCATTGTTGCTACTTCAAGAATTTCGATGATTCTTATATTATTCTGTTACTGTATGTGGATGATATGTTAGTTTTAGGTGCTGACATGCGAAGAATCAACAAGCTGAAGGAGCATATGGATAAGAAGTTCTATATGAAGGATTTGGGCGCTGGTAAATAGATTTTGGGTCTCAGAATTAAACGGGACAAAAAGATCAAGGAGCTGAAGTTGTGTCAGGAGTACGTGTTGAAGGTGCTACAGAGGTTCGACATGAAAAATGCCAAGTCTGTGTCTACTTCTTTCATTGGACAATTCAGAAATCTTTCGAGTTGAGATAGTCCGAAATCTGATGAAGAGAGGGATAAGATGGCTCGAGTCTCTTATGCTTCTACGGTTGGTTACCTCATGTACGCGATAGTCTGTACGAGACCAGATATTTCCCAAACAGTGGAAATTGTCAGCAGGTATATGTCGAATCCTAGTTTTCAACACTGGAATGCAGTGTAATGGATCCTTAGGTATCTTGCTGGTACGCAAGATATGTTGAAGTTTAGTGGTGTAAGGGTGAGATTGCATGGGTTTTCGTATTCTGACATGGTAGGTGACGTCGATATTGAGGAAGAGTATAACTGGGTACGTGTTTACTCTTGGCAGCGGTGCTGTCTCGCAGGTGTCTATATTGCTAAAGGTGACGCGTTGTCGACAACTGACGCGGAGCACATTGCGTTTTCGAAAGCGTGTAAGGAGCTGATTTGGTTGAGGAATCTCATGAAAGAAGTGGGACACCAACAGATTGAATGCAAACTACATTGTCATGACAGCATGAGTGCAGTTTATTTGGCGTGGAATTCTGCCTTCCACTCTCGAACGAAGCATATCAACGTTCGATATCATTTTATTCGAGATCTTGTTGAGGATGAGTTCTTTGAGATGGTGAAGATTATTACAAAAGACAATCCTGCTGACATGTTTACCAAGTCAGTTACTACGTAGAAGCTGAAGTCTTTTTCATCTTCTAATTATCTTTCTATATGAGTTAGCAAGTGGTTGCAGATGATGTTTCGTGTTGATTAATGTTTTGGGAATCAGTCTCAAGTGGAAGATTTGATAGGGTAGTCCTGATTTTTTGGGAAATCTGAGGAGTTTGATAACGAAGGCACGCATGACCCGTACGTGGTGGCACGGCCATCCTTGATGCTTTTCCTTGGTTCTTTGAGCACGGGCCCGTGCACGATATTTTCGTATGAGATCTGATTTATTTTTAAATCATTTTATTTTGGATCTATAAATACCCCATGTAAACAGAACTCTATGTATCATCTTTTCATAGTGAATTTCGTCTTTGACCGTGAGTTTTTTCTTCCTTTTTTCCACATAAATCTTGTGTCTCTACTTTCTTTATTTGTTTGATGATTGAGTGAATCGATCCCAAACATTTAGCAAGTTTGTTCGCTTCTTTATTGCCTATGTCTATTTTAAATTATGGGAAAATTCAAGCATCCAAGAAATTACCCATTGTGCACCTAGAATAATTATCGTTTGCTGCACCATAGGTACAATCTCAAGAGTTTGACTATTATCAAGACCACGGACACCGCCAAGTATATATCTAGGCTACACTTTGGAGCTTGGACTTAAGGCCATGGATAATAAGAGCAATCACTCCTCCATCACAAGATTCAGCTCCGGACTGTCAAGGACCTCGCTCGAAAGCTATAGCCAAGATTAGGAGTGAACTTCCTGGTTTAGAAAATTCAAACCTAGTTTTTTTCTATATTGCTGGGAAGGATATTCCAAGAGATTCTTGCTGAATTGGTCCAACCCAACTCATTATTGAACGAAAGGGATTTTGTTCAACTTCTAAAGGAAGTCCAAGTCTCCTCAAGCTAATCCAAATCTTTAGGCATAAAAGGCAGCCGGGTGCAAGAAAAAAATAGCAGCAAAACAGAGGGACATACACATAACAAACAGCAAAACAGTAACACAAGCAGAGAGCAAACTAAGGAAAAAACTAGTCGACGTAGCCGGAGGAAAACAGCCGAATCAAGAGTCATTCGTGGTCGGATCAAGCTGATTTTTGGTGAGCGTGTACATTACATCTTGTTTTTCGTATTCAACGGTTGGATAGTTGATCGGAGTTCCGTACAGCCGTCAATCCTATTCCGAGCAACAGCGATAATTTTTGGTTATTTCTATCCTTATTTTCTTGGTGGTGTTGTTCTTACTTGTTGATCTTCACTATGTACATGTGAATCCCGTCATCGTGGGATTAGAGACGCTATCGTCTTATTTGTGATTATATCTAGGTTGTGTACCTAGTGGAACTTGGTTTTGTACCAAAACCGTGATAGTGAAGTGTTTGGGTGGATTTCGAGATTGGTCCCGTGGTTTTTACTCCTTAGATTTTGGGAGGTTTTCCGCGTTAAAAGTGTTTGTTAAGTTCGTCTTTGATTATCGAATTGCATATTGCCTTTGATTGGTTAGAACATTCCTCGCAACTTTAAACAAATCGAAAAAATTATCATTTTTTTTCAACAATTTGTTGGAACAAATATGTAAATTTTCTTAACCTCACTTATTTGTCCGAACTCGTAACTGAGAAGGAACAGGAAAATATTGCGGCTCGGGTAGGTTTATTAGGAGTTTTGAAAGAAAGATGATAAAAATTGAAAATACTATACGTAAAAGAACTCGAACGTGTGGTTTCATGTCAATGAGAGTAACTCTTAAACTTGGAGTTCCTACACAGCTCCAATCTCATTTTTAGATGAAAATATTAGCAATTACTCTAAACATTTTCAGATTTCAGCCTATTACAATTGAATTATGATCCAGAGATGTTAACTTAGCACAATAATATGCTATATTAGGGACTCAAAAGTAAACTGAACCAGAACTAATATCAAGCCAATCAAGCCTTAAGAGGTTGATCCAGTAGTTTGACCCTCATTAAAATACTCAGTAGGTACTAATAGTATTTAAATAATTAGGAAGTCAAATTATCATGGGTACATTAGATAACTCACTCCCTAATTTTTTCTAAACGGAAAAATAAAATCAACATTTTAAATAATCACGTCACATATAAGATTTATAAATGATAAGATACGTATAATCTTATCATTACGATAAAATAAAGTAACCTTTTATCAATGTTTTCGGATAATATCGAACATCTTCAACCATAAATTGGAGGAAGAGATCCATACCACCGAGTCAGTCTTTTCGGCCGGCTTCACTGCCATAGAGCATACAAAACGAGCCTCTTCTTTTGTCCTTTAGTGGGGAAACCTAATGCTAGATTCAGTGAACTAATGAAGGACTAATCTAGCCTCAATCATAAGCTTAAAAAAACACTTTCCTTGTTAATTTGATTATTACGATGAAGTTTCTTTCAACACCAATCAATAATCCATATTGTTGTATCTTGTAGTATCTTGTAGCTCGAATTAGCACTCTCCTTCCCATCCTTCGTATTAATTCTTTATTTTTTTTTATAAAAAAAACAACTTTTAGTTTGAGACAAAAAAAAAAAAAAACAAAGAATCATAGAAATCGATAGAATAGAACTAAATTTATTGATTAAGATTTAGTTCTTTTTTTCATTCGATCTCAATTTGAGATTTCAAGATTAAGATCCAAAAATAATATAGACTTGGACAACCACATATGACAAAGGGAACTTGGAATAACTTTAGCGATCCCGATGATTAAATACGCGAATCAGAAGTCGACCAATCAAGAAGGTACACATCATGAAGGGAACTAATAAGAACTTCAGCGATCCCGATGAATTAAATACAGCGAATCAGAAGTCGATGGAGGCGTGATATCGAGAAGACGAGTACGTATCGGGCGGGCCATGTAACGGAGACATGCCATGGTTGCTTTCCCCCTAATTCACCCAACTTCGCGTATGTTCACGTGTGCTTCTTTCCCATCTCAAGTACAATCCTTGCATATCATACATCAAATAATAATTGTCCTTGCACTTGAATTTTAGTGTCACATTTGTTTTAGCTGGACTCATTCAGATAACCAGTGCTTCACCAGATTATTCATCGGTTTGTTACTGGTCAATTCTAGTTTCCAGTTCCTTTCCAGTTATGTAACTAAACATGAGATAACTACGCGTTATCCGTGTACTGTCATATAATCCTTAACTATCTCTTTGTGTGTGGTTCGTGGCCATCTCTTTGTCCAAAACCAATGACCTAAGTGGAATACTGTCACGTCCCCGGTGCACGGGCCCGACTGTTGATCCTACTTCTAGAAGAAAGGGTACTGTCGATGGAACAAGGGTACAAGTTACCTCGCATCTGCTGGGTTCAATCGGATGCAGGCTCTGACAACGTAGGGTTCAAATAGAAAAAAAGAGTGTTGTTGATATAGAGATGAAACTACATACACCTCACTTTTCTCATATTCTATCTGTATTCGATCAGGTTCAAATTTATAACCCAAATCTCAAAAAAAGGTTGTGATAGTGTTGTGCCAGAGTCAAAACCAGGTTCCAAAACGAGATATACTGGATAATTATTCAATTCAGACAAAACAAAAGCTCTGATTTGGTAGCATAGCTGCGTGAATATGCTAGTATCCCTACAGTACAATTACTCAACTAAATAACCCGAACCACACACTGCAACATGAGCCAAGAAGATTCAGGACCAGATGTAAACTGAAGCCGATCATAAGTAATTAATCAAAGATAACACGCAAGATCAAAGAAAACAGCAACATTCTCCAAACAAACCAGCACATTATAGTTTAACGGTCTGCACCAAAAGTCGAAAGAATACCAACGCTAGGCATTCCAAGGCCGGGGAAGCATCATAACAAACTTTTAACCACAAGTTTAGAAAATCGATGATATGTATAGCAGGAAAGTAGGCCCACAGAAAGTCAACCCGACTTCTAGTAAGCATAAATACAGGGCGTTCGGTTTTCGTCCATATCAACTAGTATTAATAGGGGCATAGTCTTTCATTATGGTTCAATTACCTTCACCTACAGATAACTATTTGATCCACCAAGAAAAAAGTTCCAAATAATAAATAGCATAGTAGCAGTAGCAGTAGCAGTTGGGTACCTGGTAACCTTGTTCTGTAGATATGACCCAGGCGTCGAATCCTGTATACCATACAAATCTAGTTATATCAATAGAGTCTGTACATGGATTAAAAGTAACAAGATATAAAATTGTGTCGACGTCGATGAAGCCTAGCTAATAGAGGTAAAGATACAGACATGAATCCAAATAATCCTATCAAATATATGATTTAGGAAGGACAGACATTATACAATCTTACCCCTTGTTGTAAGGGAGAAACTATTTCCTGATTCAGGCCACAAGGTCCCTAGCAAGGGTTGCCAACCATTAAGTCGTTCCTTCTTGATCAATGAACCCTAGCTAACGGCTTTGCTAATATTGCCCCCTACACGCACTTGAGCTCATGGAGCTGGACCATGCAGAACAGATTTACTAACCATGTCGAAGTTCCCATGGTAACCCGTCACAAAATACATCACACCTAACTTGGATCCTAGGAATACGACTTCCTTTAACTCGGTGATCTCCATCCCCACCATGTGGATTGTAGTTTTCGCTAATCTCTTGATCGATCTACAAACTTCATGATCACAACCACAGCCACCACCACCGCCGCCACCACGACGATTTACCTACTCCAGCTACCTTCCGGGACCAAATGAAAGTATAGGTGCCAAATCTCACAGTCCCTTCCTCAATGAAAGTCAGCTGCAGTACAACTAGTGTTAGAGAAATGAAAACACAAAACACAAGTACCCAAAAACAATCCCCCTCATGCATGCCCCAATAAAGAAACGCCACGTGATATCATAAGTGCATGAACCAAACTGGTCCATTCATCCATACTTCGATGATGTTGTTGGAGTCCTCAAACATCACAAACCCGAAATGAGAAAACGTAAGAATGATATATGCATCTCCGTCCTCGTCGACTTGAATGATCATGTGTCGAATGATCATTCACATCATCATCATCTCAAATGGTTCCTTGGTCCTAACGGCTCGGCGACTGCTTCCCGTCAACGTCATAATCGCTACAGCCACATGCACCCATCGTAACTCTCTATAGTCCCCATCATCAACCACCTCTCTTTATAATCTCTTGTATCTCACCCTTTCGGCTCCCTCTACCCCTCTCTTTCAATATTTTTCGTCTCCGTACATAAACCATGTTTGGAGAGGGCGGAGGTGATGATCAAGTCATACAGTGGACGACTAATCCGATGGCGGTGGACAGAAGATGGAAGGCTAACATAGAGGTAGCCCCAAACTGTCCCCGTTGTGCATCCACCAATACCAAGTTCTGTTACTACAACAACTACAGCTTGTCACAGCCCAGGTACTTCTGTAAGGGCTGCAGGAGATACTGGACCAAAGGCGGGTCCCTTAGGAACGTACCTGTGGGTGGAGGGTGCAGGAAGAGCCGTCGAGCCAAGCCTACCACCAAGGCGGCAGGGGTGCCACCTACGCAATCATCAGCATCTCCATCATCTTCATCTGCTCATACTTCCGGCCACCAACTAGATTCCGAAAAGTCGTCTTCCAATGAGTCAAATGGAGCTGATATTGATATGGCCGCTGTATTCGCCAGGTTCCTGAATTCTTCTATTAATGCCGATGATGGTGTCAATTCCATGGAATCCCAGCAGCGGTTGGATAGTTCTGAACAAAACTATCAACAGATACAGCGGCATCCTGATCTGGGGATGACACATGAGATTAATCAGCTGCACAATAAGATATATGAAGGAATTGATATTGTTACCGATGACTGCATCACATATACTTTCAATCATGTCATGCAGGATGATAGGTTCTGGCCAGACGTGTCCAACAGTAACAGTTGGCAGTCGATAGCTGAGCTGCAAGAACTCGATGACCAGTTCAAGAATTCAACAAATCCATCGTTATTGGGCGATGCCTGGAGTTTCCCAGATATGATGTCATACGAAATCTTCCCTAGACCTGCACAGTTTTGAGCTCCACTAAGATTTCGATGTTCTATGAGGAAGTCTGGAACTGATACAAGCTTTATATGCTGAATCACCCCTGCGAAGTCCCCAAAAGAAGCAAATCAGCTCCCGTGGAGACATCCGCGGAAAGTGAAACTATACTTGGATGATGGTATACTCACAACACTCTTGATGTCAATAATTAAGGTGATACAGCAAATACTAGACCGTTTTTGGTCATTCTACCATAAAATTCATTTTCTGTGTTCAAATTCAGTTAAAACTGTACATGAATTACTCCTGGAGGGGGGCCGTGCTTTCAAGCTAATGTTAAATCCTGATGCATACAATGCCACAAAGCAGAAAGAAAAGAACATTTGGTGCATCATGTCATGTGTAACACCAGAATCCATGCATGAAATAGACACACACATCATCTTTAGTTTCCTAATGCCGAAGTCCTGATAGAATTTGTAATTGGAAGTTGTGCACAGCACATAAAATTGAAGAAAAGAATTATAAAACCCGAGAAGGAAACTCTAACATTGTCAAGGAATTAAGTCTTGATCCCATCTCTTGAAATTTCAGACTGCTTACAAGTTCCATTGGCCAGTATATGCCATTATGCCACATGAAATAGCCCAACATTAAAGCTTGGAGAATTGGAACGCAACACAATAGAGTCCAGGAAAGTCGCAGCACGTAATATAAGGAAATAATTGGGGGGCTTAGAAGAGTCAGGATGACACAAGGGAACAAGGGTAGAAGTAGAGGACGATATACCGGAGAGAAGTAATAAAACATCATAGGAAGAATACAGATTGGTCATGGTTGAGCACCATTTTTGTTATGTGCTCATTCCGTTGATGAATACAGGTTGGTTGATCAGTCACTATGACACTGAACAAAACAACTTACACGGACATGGTCAATCACAATGAATCCAAGCATGTTCAACTACTATGTATCATTCGACCATACCTCGTATATATTTCCAAAATTTTGCGTTATTCAACCGCACCTGTAGGTCCTGTACATATTCAACCAGAATGTATCGTTAAACTGCACCTCTACATATTTCAGCCAACCTGTATAAGATCTGCAAATTGTTCAAAAACATAAACAGGATAGTTAAATAATGCAGAAACAGGATGGAGAAGTAAACATGCCAAGTTGACAGAACATGAGATTTAGCTTATAAACCTAGAGTTCAAAAAGAAGTAGAAAGAGGAGAAAGAATATTTAAAGGGAAGGACAGGACCTGGAACACCTAACAACGATCGGGTACCTTAATTTCGTGAGCACAATTTCGACCAGATATGAGACTTTATACTTAGTTATGTTTCCATGTCGTAACAATTATTCAACCGATATGTCATACACCGATCACCTGAGCCTTCTACATCATAATAATACTGTATGCAAATCAAAGCCAACTGAATCAAATCTTACTAAATGCAAGTATTTGGAAAGTCCTAAAATTATGGAAATCTTCTAAGCAACAAATTATCACTTCACTAAATAATTGCTACACATGTTCTATTACAGGCATTCCGTCATTTCTGTTCCT
>JAOVYX010014848.1:0-30388 GCA_035668315.1 Drosera spatulata | reverse complement strand
CGCTTGGTTTGAGGCAGGGGATGAGGTGAGAGAATCCAGCTCCCATCACATTTGGTTGCTCTCGATCCCCGCCGCCGAGGCTGACGGTGAAGGATGAATCGGGTCCGGTCAGCTGCCGGCAGCAAGTAATAATTTTTTTCTTTTCTTTTTTATTTGATTTTGGTGGAAATGGAGAGGAGAGAGTGTTGAAAAATGTTTGAAGAGGAGGAGTGGAGTTGGAGTGGACTGCGAGGTTTTTCTTTTACTTTTTGTTTTTTAAAGTGTTTTGTTGGGGAGAGTGGGACAAATAATTCAAAGCGATTTGGTGGTAAAAACGATTAGGGGTAGGAGGAGAAAGGGCGATTGATGAGATTATTATTTTCTTCCTCTTATAAAAAATATAATAAATTAATTTGATATATATGTTAATATAAAATTTAATATACGTATAACGATATTTAAGTTTAGTTTTTTTTATAAATTTATTGTAAAATATTAATGATGATATAAATTATATACTTCAACTTAATATATATTGCGGGATAATCAGACGTGATTTGATATGAAAATGAGGCTTATATTTATACGTATAGAATAAATAGAATACATATATGTTATATTTTTTATGGGACGAAAAAAGGATTTATGTTATTGTTTGTAATTTTTGGTCACTCAAACAATATTGAGTGAAAAAAGTACAATTTTTTACACCCATGTATTATCATTTGGATTGTTATATATTTTTATGTAATATTTTAATAACTCATTCACTCTTCATCAACCATTCCTACAACCATTTAAATGTATTTGGGTTTGATGTAAACGTAAGACAATGTCTTTTTGATTATCAAATTTAACAAATAAAATAACGTCATTATTTTTTGACAACCCAAATGACTAAAGAATAAATGCATTTTTTCTATTTGGGTTACACTAGGGGTGGAGTTGCTTTAACGGGGAACATCTCAGATTAAAAGGGTCTATCTGTTGTTATTTTTTTGTCTCATATAAATTACGATATATATATTTGTTGAGAATACAACCGAAAACATTGAAATTCGAAATCTCAAAAATAACAACATATATAAATAATATGCTATTTATTTTATTGTCAATTGATTTTGAGATGAAACCCATAGATTTTATATGATATCAAAGCCTAAAAAAATCCAAATAGCCCAACACTCCGTGTCATATCTGCGCTTCAAGTCCAAAAAGAAGCATTCACGGAAAAAGACATGTTGAAAATACAATCCACATTAAAATTTGAGCTCAAAAATAACATATATAGGACTTCAACTCTTATTGGCAATTGATTTTGAGATGAAACCCTGGAGGTTTAATAACACCGGAGTAATTAAAAATAAACGTCCCACATAAATTATAGCATTTTCATATTAAATAAATTTAGAATATTAAAATATCCAAAATATCTCTAATTTGTATCACATTATTTTCTATTTCATTATTTTTTTTCTTTTCTATCCACTCATATTTTCTTCTCCCACTCATAAAGATTTCATTGTAAAGTAGTACAAAAGTCAATCTTTTTCTCCATAATCGTGTCAAATCAATCTATTATAATTTATTTGGGACGAAAAGAGTGAAGTAATACTCTTTCTATTCCACAAAACCTACTCTGTAGATACATTTAAATTATTACATTGCATAATAGTTACATTATTCAATATATATTTTGAGGAGTTTTATGATTCAACTTGATAATATAATAAAATTATGTCAACGATCAAGGATTGAAGAACACAACTTAAACTATCATTAGTAATATTATGATGATTTTGCGTAAAACATGTTTGATAAAAAAAACACTTTTTGATCCTAGTACAAAAATATTACAATATTAATAGGACAAAGGAAGTAAAATATTTATAAAACAAACTTTATTCAACACTCAGTTCAACAAGTTTTGTACTTGTGGTTAATAATGTACACTGGTCTCGCTACCACAGTCGTATGCAAGTATTTAATATGTACAACAACTAATATTTCACGATTAATTTAAGTAAAATAATATTTGATTGTTTCATGATGTCTTTAAAGTTTATCTCGACAAATCTTTCGATCAAAATGATTATTTTTTTTAGGACGAAAGGAGAAAAACAACAAACTGGAATAATCTCGTGAAATATAGCTTGGTGGGAGGATAAAAGTTAGCATACTCTTAGTCTTATTAGATAAAACAACAGTCCTCAAGTTATCGAATCCTTAGCCAAATGATTAAAGCAAAGGTTATTTATGATTGGGTTAATTCTTCTTATGTTCATATAAATATTAGATCATTTCCTGTGAAAAACAAAAAAAAAAAAGAATATTAATATTATTTTAGAAAAAAGATTGCATAAAAAAAACTGCATACATCTAGATCAATTTTAGACATTATAATTGATTGGATTATCTAAGTTTGTCATTTCTTTTATGTATTTCTATGGTGAATGAATATGACTAGCATGACATGAATTATTACATATTATTACACAATATTATTTTATCACTAAAAATAGTACGTAAAACTTATTTGTATGTGTCGTGTTTTCGAAATAAAAGTTCATTCAATCGTTAATAAAAACTGAATATAACACATCAAAGTACGTATGGAATAATTGTCCCTTATAATAATAAAGGCAAATTAGGTGAAAATATCCAATGAAATTGTCACTTATGTTTTATATCCGTTAGTATCGATGAACTGTAAATAATGATTCTGTAAAATGTATATCATACGTGTGTGCATTGTATTTATGAACCCGAAACACCAAAATGGATATCAAAACGTAAAAAAAAAAATTCACTAGACACTTTTGCCTAATTATCCTTATATTTCATCTGTCCCATAAAAATTATAACACTTGTTTTATTTGAATGTCCGATTAAAATTATAATGTTTTTTATTTGATAAGAAATAACATTAAATCAATTACAATATATTCACTAAATCATTTCACATCTGTTACAGTGAATAATATTTTTAATTTTATTCAATATAAATTTAATACATATATAAATTATCGATACGAATCAAAATATTATAATTTTAACGGGACTAATAAATTTGTAATAAGATGAGGGTCTTTTTTTTTTTTCTAAATTGGCAAGTACATGTCTTTTTCAACATTATATATTTTACGCATGTGGAGCAAGTGGAATTGACAATGATCTGTAAGTCAGACCACGCGGCATACATCATAAGAATCAATAAGATGAACAATGAACAATGAACATCACAATTTTGACTTAGGTGGACTATTCTTCACTTTAACATAGAATTAGCTCATCAAACTTGAAGAATTAGCTCACCAAAGTAACAGACGCATCAAACAAGCTAGTACAAAATATATCATTCTAGATTACAACAGCAGCAAATATATTACTTCAAGTTTATGAAGACATTGCATGAGAATCATGAGAGGTAAGATGAGTTGGACTTTGATCAACGATATTAGGAAAATCTATAACGAAGAATGCAACATGAAGAACACGAACTTAAAATTTAGAGGCGTTGTAATTTCAAATTTCTTTAAAGATTTATTCGTTCTCTCTTCGTTAATACAAAGATCGGTTAGGGTCTCAATGAACAATCCTCGTGGATACAATTAGGTCTCGTTTGGTTCTGCGGGAAACGATCCCGAAAAAATCCTCTTGAATTCTCTTTGAAAAGTTGAGAGAAACCAATATTAAATGTGGAGATTTTCTTAAACAATTCAAAAGATGTTGATATGATGTATGGGATGAAATTGTGTTTTTGAATATGATTTGAAATGAAGTATATATTAGAAAAGTTGTTCCAAATCCGAAAAAATAAGATTATAGATGAAAGAGCATATTTTCTTAAGGAAAAGAACAGTCAATCACGGATTATCAGTCTGTCACGGACCGTGATTAAAGGATATTTGTCTCAGCATGTTTTGTCACCATGACCAAGTGGTAACGGGTTGTGACTAAAACATTTCCACAATCATGCTCTCGGGTTCTATTTGTTACGAGTTGTTACTACTTGTCACGAGTCATGATCACTTCGGTCATGGTCATGACGATTTCTTAAAAACATAAAAACACTTAAAACTTAGTTTTATGTTTGTCCAAAAAGAATATACGCGCGTTTGACGCTCGTTCAACGTTTACCTAGGCCCAAGTCAAAGTGCAGCCCAACCCGGCCCGGTGCCTCGTGTGTTTCAAAATCTCACATACTTTGTTAGGAAAATATAGGGTACGAAGAGTGCAACACGAAGCACACGATCCTTAGACTTAGAGACGTTGTAAGATCGATTCTCTTTAAGGCTTTATTCCTCCCCTTTTCATAATATGAAGATTTCTTAGGGCATAGACGAAGAATCTTATAGGATACAACTAAGACATTTAGGGAAGTGCGGGAAGCGATCTCGAAGAAATCCCTTTGGAATCTCTTTTGTGAAAACAAAAGAAACCAGTATTAGTATTTATGAAGATTTCTTTGAACAAATGAGAGAGATGATGAAAGTGATGAATTTATAGATGAAAAAATATGATTTTTCTAGAGAAAAATGGTTTTGCACTGACAGAGAATAGTGTATTGCGCCCGGGCGTCACCTAAGCCTACGCCGGGACGCTTTGATTAAAAATCCTGGTTACTCTTCTTTTTCTTGTCTCGACACATATTCTGCAAGGCACAAAACACTTAGTATTTAGTATTAACTTTGTCCAAAAAGAATATACGCGCGTTTGGTGCTCGTAGAGCATCATTTATCCAAACCCAAGTGCAAACTAGACCCGACCCGGTATGCACGTGTGTGTGTTTGTAAACCCCACATGCCTTACCAATTAATTCAAGGGGGATATAGTGAAAAAGGCTTTACATATACTCTCTCTACTTCCCACATCAACAGTGTTGGTAAAGGTTTCCAAGCAACCTTTTTGCTTTCTTTCATTTCACGTACATAAGTTTCTACTAGAACTTATTTTCATCACATTCTTTGGTCACATTTTATATAACGTTTGAATGCTCCAATAACAACATTTAAGGGAACAATACCAACATACTTTATCAATTAATTCAAGAGAAATGTAATGGAGAAGTCTTTATATATGCTTTCCACTCAAACCACACCACCAACGTGATATTGAGGTTATTGACTACTTCACGTCCTCGTCTGATGTATGTTACGCTCATCCAGTACGGGACAAAATGATATATTTAATGTAATGTGAGACCGTTGATGTATGAATCAAGTGAGAAGGGTGTCTGCAACTTGGCACGAGTCATACACAGATGGCACGGGCTGTGCCTGATGAAGCTTGGGATGTTGCTTAGCAGAACCAGAGGAGGCCACGCTGCGCACAGGCCATGCGTTATGAAGAGCGCGAGCGTGTGTTCTGGAATCCTACGAGCTGTGATCACGGTCCTGAACAAGTCGTGAACGATGGATATGGACTGTGTTGCGGGTCTGAGTTACGAGATTAAATTTATTTAAATTATATCTTTATGGGTCTATAAATATAACCCATATTATTATTCGTCCATAGGAGTTTTTAGGAGTTGAGTTGCGATCTAATATAATCTGATACGTTCTGTAATTCTCTTTTCATATAGTGCTTTGCTAGCACGGATTGTGAAGGTGTTCTTGTGTGTTTTTTCTCCATATGCTTGGATTTTTCCACATTCAATTGGTATGTTCTTGTTGTTTATTGTTTCGACTTAGCTAATATCTTTAAATCTTTGACGTGGGTAAAGGTTTTCAATCAACCTTTACTCCTTTTCCTTTCACCTATACAAGTTTATGCATAAATTTGGTTTAATCACGTTTGTTTGTCACATGTTATGTAACATTATTATGCTCCAATAACTACGTTTAAGTGAGCATATATCAACAAAAGAAACATCGAGGACCATTTTGAGTGATGGCGATCTGTGCTTTTTCTTGTTGTAAGCGTCAATGTGATGAACGAGGTAGAGCTATACACGAGTCGGATATTTACGAATTCGAACTCGTATTGTTCATATTGAGTCGGGTTTTACTCGAACCCGAACTCGTGTTGAAAAATGACGTTGAGTTTGGACCGATTAGGTATCGTGGTCTTGCGAACAGTTTGTTGAGTCAAACTTGGGCCCACTAGATCAGTCGAACTTGAATTCGAACTCAGGTTTGTAAACGTGAATAATGTTTGAATTAATGATTTTTATATTCTCTCAATGGGTTCAAATAAAAAATTAAACAAAAATATTAAAAAAATCTAAATATTAACTGACTATGATAATAAATATGAGTAAAATTAGTGAACATTGTTATTAGTAAAAACAAATCAATAGAAATTGTACATGATAGTAATTTTTCGAACCTATTTGAGCCGAATTTGGGTTCTTGTATTCGCGAACCTATCGAGTCGGTCTCACGAGTTTAACAAACGTACTCGTCGAGTTTCACGAACCCAAATTTCGAGCCGAGTTCGACTCCTGAACAATGCTCGGGTCAGGTTGGGTTTCACAAACTTCGGTTCGGAACTACCCGATAAACTACCCGACCCAAAAACAGCTCTAGAACGAGGTCGATGATGGTTTCATAAAATGATCATGCATTTTTGGGTTTGATTTCAAAAAAGAAAGAAAAAAAAGGAAACAAATCCTAGCATAGATTGAAAACTTGACCCCACAAGTGTATTGTGTTGCTAGTTTTATGTTGCCTTTTGTCACACTTTTTCCATTTCTTCTTCCTTTTTTTTATTTTGATTTATTAATTTTGGTAACAAAACTAATAATTTTGGACAATTAAACGAATCTACAAAAAAAAAAAAAAAAAAAAAGAACTCGTTTTTTTTTCCTTTTCTGTTCTTGCTTTTTGTTTTTAAAGTCAAAGCTAATACAAAAGGTAACACAAGTATAACAGCTAGTAGCCTGAGCTATAAAGAAAGGGCCTGGGTCTAAGTCAATAATGGGCCACGATCCGATCAAGGTTTTGACCCACCATGGCCCATATTTACTCGATTCCCAAATGGAGAAAAAAACAACAAAAAGTTAAAATAGAAAATTTGACCGCAAGAGATTATGAGAAGTCCAAAACAACTGCACTTTTGCAGCTACTTTGTCGGGCATCTTTGGATATCTTTTGGTTTTCATATTTGTTTAAATAACAACTCGACCATAATATATAAAGCCTTAGGTATATATGGACTAGTGTAACATGAATATCGAGTTTGAGAAAAACACATAATATGAAACAAATATAATGGATGAATTGAAGTTGAATCGTTTGAACCTGGATAATTTAGCACGATATGATCAAATGTGTAGGAGATGTAGATAAAGACTAATTCGTGTCAATGCTCTCGTCCAATGTTCCCAGTCAAAGATAGTTTTAAACAGATCTAAAGATAAATGAATCAATCTACAATGAGATAAAATAAAGATAGCAATCCAAACAATATCTAATCTGGTCAAATAAAGAATCAAGTATCAGAGGAATGAGATATGTAATTTTAAATTTTGATTCAAAAATATTTTCTGATATCCTAAAAAATTATTTAAATTTTTGATCATGCGATTAATAGAAAAGTTAATAATTATCACTGAATCTACCCACTCAATAGGAGACAAACTACATATAAATCGATTGAAAAATGATACACATATATACCTAATACCTAGACAATGAGAGGTAGAGATAAGAAAGGCGCAAAAGCGAAAAAGAACGTTCAAAAAAGGGGGAAGAGAATTGAATTGCAAATTTTGCATTTGGTTGGCGGGAGATTGAAAGCTCTTGCAATCACTTTCAAAGCATCAATTTATTTCTCCTCAAGTCAAAGCCATTTCGGCTTCTTTGTATTCATTGTAAAGGTTGTACCAATCTACCTAAATGTGGAGAAAGTTGACAATTGCAAAGTAAACCAAAATTAATTGTTTGGAATTGATTGAGTGTCATATCTTATAGATATGTACGGCAAACTGTTTAGAGATCTCCATACTATAGTGAATTAATGCATTATTCATTATGTCCATTCAAATTACAGTATTGTATTATCACTATATTATTCAACATGTATTTTGAAAAATTTTGTTATTCGATTTAATGATGTAAGAAAATTACGTCAGTGATTCAGGATTGCAGTACATAACTTCAATTATTATTAGTGTTTTTGATTATTTTATATAAAATGATGTTTGATCGTCCCGTGAACGATTCATAACATAAATAACTTTATTACTTACATAGACTAAGATTGCAATTTGATGAGACGATGGGGAGTATCATTCATTCAAAAGGGGAACTAATTTTAAAAATAAGTTGACCAATGAAACGTTAAAATTGATAATCGTGAATGTATGAGATGATACGTTCTAATGTGTTCCGACACATACTTGATAGTTTTTTTTTTGTTTGGTGACGAGGGTGTCCGGGCCAGCTCGCGCGCACCTCGACTAATCCCCCGGACACTGATAAGACGTCCCCCCACCAGCATCGGGTAAAGCTTTGACCGAAGTCAACGGGCGTGGCCAACATGGATTTTGAGACTAGTGGGATTCGAATCCAAAACCTTCAAGAAGAAAGTTGAGTCGAACATCACTGGACCAACCCAGGTTGGTTCACATACTTGATAGTTGATACTCCCTCCATTCCATAAAAACTACAACCAATTGACTTGGTACTATAATTTATATATGTGTTGATCTTTGTGTATAATGATTCAATTATCCTTGAAGATATGTGAGGAATGAGAGTGAAAACGAGTGGGAGGAGAAAGTGAAAGTGAGATGAACTAAAATGATAATATAGAATAAAGAGTAGAGATGTTTTGATATTTTTGAAAAAAAAAATTTCTAAATAATAAAATGCTATAATTTTTATGAGATATTCAAAATGACAAGTGTTATAATTTTAATGAGACGGAAGGAGTAATACTTTAGGAAACCCTGTCACTTTCCATGAACAAATAGAGAGCGACACAATTTATTACATTTACAAAGAGCGGCCGACCTAGGTAGTTCAACACAAAGGTCCATAAGGTTTAAGGTATCCATAAGGCATTACAATGAAGATAGTGTCTAATCCAGAGACAGTCACATATATGGCCTCTCTAACTTTTCATATACAAACAATCATAGTAGCTATGAGCTCATATAAATGTGTCGTTGTTTGGTTGCTTAAACTTTATTCTTATCGATGCAGTACGAGATAAATGACCTTTTTGTCCTTTGTCTCACTCAAGCTTTTTTCGATTGATATGTGTATTAATTAATTTACACTAGGTAATAAATGTACTCCTATTCCTAAGCACCACTGTTGCTATTTTAATGTAGACATTGTTATATTTTGATGTAAATAGTGAAAATTGTTATGAAATATTGACGTTTATCCAATGATAATGTGTTACTCCCTCCGTCATAGGATAAATGTATTTTTTTAGATGTTCCACAATAATTATAACATTATGTTATTTGAATTTTTTTTTCAAAATATCAAAATATTTTTATATTTTATTTTATATTCCGTATCACATCAATTCATCCCACCGTTAATTCTCCTCCTCTTCTTTTTCTCTCATTCCTCTCACACAAGTTCAAGGGTATTGTAATCTTTATACACAAAAGTCAATATATACATAAATTCTCCTGAAAAATCCAATGTTGCACTTAATATGGGACGGAGGGAATATACAATAATTTGACATTCTTATTTGATGAATGGTTGACAAAAAGAGACATGTTTTTTTTTGTTGTATATCTTTTTCCTTTGTTTGTTTGGATTTTCACAAAACTTGTGTATGCCAAAAAATATCATTATCATTTTTCATGTCATATATAACAACCAATATAGCCATGTCAAAATTTGTCTAAGAATAATAAGCCAATTGAAGGTAATATTTTTATCATCATTGAGATATTTTAGCAATACCAATCCATTAACAAGATGCATTGAATTTGCTCTAATAATTTGAATAAGGTGATGGCTTTTGGGAAGTATTAGGTACACTGGGGTGTAATCCCCCCCCCCCCTCCGCACTTTCTCAAAGTTTGGTTGGTGAAATGAAATTAACCACAGTTAATAAGAATCATATTAAATTTTGATAATTAATTAGAAAATAAGAAAATATGGGGATGTACATCCTCGGATGTGCACTACATGTGAATCCCCCATCGCTTTTATATGATCCAATAATATAACCATGTATATACAAACTATTATTTGCTCATGAATAATGTCAAAAATCTGTTGTTGAATAATGCCAAAAAAGTTATAATATGCTCATGAAATAGTGTCACAACACTAAATTTAGGTATGCTTCTTCATGGTTTTATGTTAAATTTAGCAATTTCAATACTCGTTCTTTTTGGGATGTTGATTGGTTGGGATGTTGCACCCTCATGATAATGTGGCAAAAATGCTAATGATATTTTTTCATCGTCAAATTTCATAATACAAATGACAAAAATCAAAAATTAGCAACCAAAATTATATCCTTGGAGTCCATAATTAATGAAAAATTGCTATATTATGACTTTGGCAACCCCAATATCAATTCCATTGGATATGCTCTATATGTGCAAATTCAACCATGAGCTATATGTGATGTTATATCTATAATTTGATACCGAATTGCAAAAATAATGCTTCAATCATGAGAAAAAAATGAAGCTAAAATAGAAATGAGTTAAAACCGGTTCTATATTTGGAACTAAAGATAGATGTAATTATCATTGCCACATCGTCAATAATGACTATTTTTAAAGTTTTTCACTTTCAAAAAATCATGAAGGTTACAAATTTACTTGTCTAATAAAGAAATGCATAAAAATATGCTTGAAAAATTAGTAGAATATAAGGATAAAAAATTCAAAAAAAAAAAGTTGGGTATAATTTTGAAAAATTTATGATGTATACAAAAATTTGAAGAGAAGTTTATAGAAACTATCAACCATTTAGGTGTAAAATAGAACTAAAGATTGGAGTGATAGTTCTGTAATTGACGCTAAAAGCATTTTTTGATAACAAATTATAACAATAATTATATCTATTTTAACATCAAGATTGAACTTGCTCTAAGAAAATACATAGAACTTAACAAGATGACCCAAATACACTTGGGCCATAGCGAGGCTCCGTCCCCTAGTTATGATATTTAAAGACAGAATACTCTCTTCCAATGTCTATAACATGTTAATAGTACTTGAGTTCAAAATCCTATCTAAGGGGATTCAGTTCACTAATAACTCAACAAAGTTTTATATATTTTATGTAGGAAAAAACGGATATACATCATAACATACTTAAATTTAGATATGTCTAATATAAATCAACGGTTGAGATTAAAATATGGGGATAGATATGTAAGGGAATATGGGCCTCACTTCATGATAATGAGTCTAAATTATTGTACTCTCATATCAAGATACATATCCCCTTTATTTTTTATTCTTAATCGTATATTATATCTTTTACTCAAAACTGGAGTGCTATTATGAAGAGTATAGAGAACTAGGTTTTACAATCAATTTCTCGACCTTACTCTTACAAAGCAGTGAGGAAAGATACAAGATCTATGAAGATTCGACCGTACCTGAATTAGTCCATCTTTTGCTTGGTATTCTTCTACCAGAGTTGGAGATGGAACTTGGATTGGGAAGTCGTATCTTGCCACCAAACGTGAAATTTGAAATAGAACCAGACAATTTCATCAAAAAAATTCTTCATCGAGCGTTGATAAGATTCATCGATTATGCATTAAAAAACGATGATCGGATTACGTTTTGATGGATAGGATCAAGGAGGAAATTGCTCGCGGTATTCGTGAAAAAGCGAATAATAGAGTACATACAATTGAAACCTCTCTTAAACGAGTTTTTACTGTTGTCAAAGAATATCTAAGCGAAGGATTCAACAAAGAGGCAGCTTTTTCTCTTTTCTATAAATTTATATAAACATACCTAAACCTAGATATGTGATGATATATATTCATCAAACGCTTTTGTGTAATAGCAATCGGAGGAAAGGAAGCATAAAGCCAAGCACAGCAGAAGCAAATAGCTGATCTCCAACAAATACACCATTGTCATATTTCTCTTTGCCCCAACTACCGATCACCCACCCATCATAGCTTAATTTAATTTAATTTAGTTATACTTCTCAAATCTAGCTTAAGCAAATAGCTGATCTCCAACAAATACACCATTGTCGTCAAGCATTATTGGTTCTTTGTGCTTGCATGATCAGGTCAGATTTGTTTTAGGTAGGCACAACAAAAGGTGATGCAGTTTCCCACCAGCTCACTGGATTTGACAAACTGCAATTAATGATCTGGAAAAACAATACTGTATCGAAGTACTACTAGTAGTGATGTAATCGCGTTCTCATCCAATCCTGTTGTTATCATGCATACCAAACGTGGCGTAAATCCTTTCCCTTATGTGATGCATAAATCTCTTCGTGTTTTATCCAAAGATTGTTGGATTGAAGCAAATCTCATTACAGGAATATGTGATGCGAAAACTTAATCGAGTTTCAGAAGAGGTTACAAAAGAATGCAAAAAAAAAAAAAAAAAGAAAAAAAAAGAAAAAAAAGAAAAAAAGAACAGAAAAAAGAAACCAGCATCCATGCAAGAAACAGACATAACAGAGCTTTGTAAAAATCTAATCATAGAGCCAATAAAACTCATGAACAATCTGCTTTTTAGGTTTCACGAAGAAAAGGCTCTCATTGAAGACTGACATAACGATCTGCTCTTGTGGCGTGTCAACTCGAATAGTTTTCTCCTCGCTGCCGTTGGAATCAACATAAACTAGTCTTCTATTGTAGGCTCGAACAATCATACCGTTCTCCCACAACAATAAGGAAACGAACAAAACCGATCAGCCAGATAGTTGAATGTATACTGCTTGATCCTCGACATGTTAGAACGTTCCCTAGTCCTCAACCACACATGAATTAGATCATCCTTGTATGTCAGTGCTTGATGACATACTAAAGCAATAGATCCTTTTTGCTCGAAAACTGCACTATCTGTGTTTTCGGATATCTCTGGAAGATCTATCCAATGAAACGTACGTCACGTCCTCCATGCCAAAAAATAACAAACTCGACTTCTCTCTGGTAGTGTCTCCAAGATGTGCTGCTTACCAGTAGTAGATGTTGAGTATGGTCTTGATGCGACTGATTGAAGAGGAGGAGTTCGTGGTTGCGTGGCACGGGCCGTGCGAGGTCGTGTCCTTCGGCACGGGCCGTGCCTGTCGGAAGCACGGGCAAGGGACGAACCAGCTTGGTGTTGCACGGGCCGTCGTGATGGTTATCGCGAAATTAGATTTAATTTATTTAAATCTTGTTATTTTTGATCCAATTAAATTAGGATTTTATTTATACCTATAAATATGGACCTAGGTTACAGATTTCTCTATGACTCGTGTGTATCAGTTTTTGTCTCAATAATGGATATCATCGACGATCATTGATTTTTCTTTCCTCTTGAGGGTTTTCCACGTAAATTGTTGTATCTTCTTCTTCATTGTTTAATCGTTGTGTGAATCGATCTTAACAATTGGTATCAGAGCGAGGTTGATTAACATAAAGTGAGAAAGTTAAAAATCCTAATCGATTAGAGGAGGTAATAAATTGAATTTGGGATTAACGAGATCGGGGATTTTCACGGATCATCTTCGATGATCAAGATCCAATCTTTAGTGTTCTCTGATCAAGTGGGAGCGATGACAAAAGATAGAAAGATCGTGATCGATAATTTCGATGGAACAAACTTTGATTTTTGCAAGATGTAGATGGAAGCCTACCTTTATCAAAAGGAACTTTATCGACCGTTGGAGGGTGAGAAGGGCAAACCTTCTGATTGAGATCCGAAGAAGTGAAAGTTGTTAGATCGTAAAGTTTTGGGTGAGATTCGACTCTCATTGTCATTGACGGTAACCTTCAAAATCTCCAAAGAGAAGACCATCGAATTTTCGATGAAGGCGCTATCGAGGATATATGAGAAGTTTTCTGCGACGAATAAGGTACTTCTCATTAACGCCCGTTTAGTATGAAGATGAATGGAGGAAATTCAATGACAAAGCATGTGAATGATTTCAACTTAGTGATGAGTCAGTTGGAGTTCGTCGGAATCAAATTTGATGACGAGGTGTTGTCCTTGGTGATTTTGGCGAGTTTGCTAGATAGTTGGGATGACCTTGTGATGGCTGTCAGTAATTCGTCAGGCAGGGATAAACTCAAGTTTGATAATGTCTTTGGATTATTATGAGTGAGGATACACGAAAGAAGAGTTTCTCATTTTCTAAAGGTTCCGAAGGTGCCTTGAATGTTGAAACGTGTGGTAGGTCTTCAAAGCAGAGGCAATGAACAAGATAGGGATTGTGCTCATTCTAAGAGTGGTTATGAGAGAAAGATCACGTGTTATAACTGCGATATGAAGGGCCATATGGTACGCGTATGCCCAGCACTGAAGAAGAATGAAGAGAAACATGACGAAAGTAAGGACATGGTTAGGCCCTTTAGTGATGATGAAGCTTTGATTTTATCATGTGAATCCAAATGTGACTCTTGGATTTTGAATTTTGGTGCTTTGTGTCGTGCTACTTCTGATAGGAGTCTGTTTGATACGTTTGAGTCTTGTGGAGGTTCGTTGTTAATGGGTAATGATGTAATTTGTGAAGTTGGTGGAATTGGTTTTGTCAAAGTGAGGTTATTTGACGGTGTTGTTCGTACCCTTAGGGATGTTCGTTACGTCCCGGGTTTGAGAAGAAACATGACATCGATGGGTTGACTTATTTTCAGAAACTACAGCTTATCAGTTCGAGAAAAAGGCATGAGAGTGTGTAGAGATGCGTTGGTGATTATGAAAGCTCGAAAGTTAACAACCAGTTTGTGTTGGTTGATGGACGTAGTGGAGCAACTTTGAGTGGGAGTTTAGAGCTGCTGAATTCTCGCAAGGGTGGGACGCAGAAGCGTGTGAGCTTCTTGAAAGTGTCTGCAGAGAGTCAAAGGATCAAGAGTGATAGCAAGATTGTGAAGATGAGGGCAGCTGAGAAAGGGTTACATGATAAAGGCAACAGTTCTTGGTTGAGGAAGACTGTTGAGCGTGGAGAATTTCCTAGACGATGTGTGTACAAGAATGAAAGGCAACATTGCATGAAGAACCCGAGACACGGTTGAAGGAGTGGCTCTAATACTTGTTGTGCTCATAAGTCGCATGGTGAAAGTCAGCAATTATTTAGGAGGTCAAGAAACTTTGTATGGAAGTGAAAAAAGTTGTCAGTTTCAACAGTTTCTGTTACTTGTGTTGCTAAGTAAGGTTAGCATGGGGTTGTCGACGAATATGACGAGTGTTATGCTAAGGTTTGGGGATCTGTCCCAACTGAGAGATTTGTTGAGTATGGTCATGATTTGTTTGGTTGGAGAAGAGGAGTTCGTCGTTGGTTGCATGGCACGAGCCGTGCGAGGTCGTGTCCTTCGACAGTGGCTGTGCATGATGGAGAATGTGGCTTTTATGAGCACGGGCAAAGGGCGAGCCGTGCTTGGTGTTGCACGGGCCGTCGCGATGGTTATCGTGAAATTAGATTTAATTAGTTTAAATCTTGTTATTTTTTATCCAATTAAATTAGGGTTTTATTTATACCTATAAATATAGATCTAGGTTATAGATCTCTGTATGACTTGTGTGTATCAGTTTTTATCTTAATAATGGATCTTGTCAACGGCCGTTGATTTTTCTTTCCTCTTGAGGGTTTTTTCACGTAAATTGGTGTCTCTTTTTCTTCATTGTTTAATCGTTGTGTGAATCGATGGTAATAATTGGTATCAAAGCGAGGTTGATTAACATAAAGTGAGAAAGTGATTAAAAATTCTAACTGATTAGAGGAGGTAATCAACTGAATTGCGTGATGGTTGCCATGAAATTGGATTTAATTTGTTTTAATCTTATTATTTTTGGATCAATTAAATTGGGGTTTTATTTGTGCTTTTAAATACGGACCTAGGTTACAGATCTTTGTATGACTCGTGTGTATCAGTTTTTCTCATGTAAATTGATGTCTCTTTTTTTTTTTTTTTTTTTTTTGGTCGAAGATGTCTCTTCTTTTCAACTGCTTAATCGTTGTGTGAATCAATCCTAATAGTAGATCCCGCCAGCGTACACACCATTATGTAGAACAACCTGCTGTGGCAACACATTAGGTTCTATGCTTCTCCAACCACTGCACCTGCACTACACAAGGATACCAAAGTTCCGATCCTGAAATTGTCACCACCATAAACTCTTTGGTCTTTGGAACAAGACCGAATCTATAACACCATTCCGTCAGTTGCGCCCCTTCAGGATTCGGATTCGGAAGTTTTGGAAGAGCACTTGTTTCTTTGGTTGCTGGGCTCCACAGGCTAAGACACAGAGGCCCGTTGCTGGTACGGTCCCACAAGCAAATTACACCATCACACACATATCGCCTCGCAAACAGAGTCTTGAGTTCTCTGGCTGAATCAAGCGTATGATCTATCAAAAAGAAAGGTTGGGTCTCATCTTTGTGTAGTTGGCTATCACATACATTGAAGATAATCCCATTATTCATCGAAGTAGTTGATCGTTCATAATGCTGTAGTTGAAACGAACGGTCCTTTATCAAGTCACGCCATTCCTATTAGGCGCATCAACTCGAATAGTTTTCTCCTCGCACCTGTTGGAATCAACATAAACTAGTCTTCTATCATTGTGGAGTCGAAAAATCAAACCATTTTCCCACAACAGTAAAGGAAAGAAACAAAACTGGTCACCTGGACAGCTGAATGCATACTGCTTGATCCACGATGCATTAGAGCCATTTGTAGTCCTCAACCACACATGAAAGATGCGGTCCTTGTCCGTCACTTGACGACACACTAAAGAATAGATCCTTTTTGCTTGAAAAGTTCGCAATTGGATATCATGGGTATCTCTGGAAGATCTATTCAGTGAAACATCTCGTCCTCCATGTCGAAAGATAATAAACTCCACTTTACTAGCACTCCAGCAACACTATCAATAACCTGGGCTGGCCAGTAGTAGATGCCACCAGCATACTCACCTCGACATATCGAATAGCTCGCTTTGGCGACACATTAGGTTCTATGCTTCTCCATTTGTTGCTACGTTGTGTATACACCTGCACCGTGGTAGGATACTTAAGTCCAGACCCCAAAATTCTCACCACCATCAACTCTTTAGTCCTTGGAACAAAACCAAATCCACAACACCAAAAAATCCAGACCGGCTCTACAGCATACAAATCCGGATGGCTCGGAAGAACATTTGTATTCTTTGGTTGTTGAGTTCCACAGGATCATACGCCAAGGCCTGCCGGTGGTACGGTTCCACAAGAAAATTACACCTTTACACACGTATTGCCTCATTTGACACTGAAGGAACGGATTCTCGAGTTCTCTGGTTGAATCAAGCGTCTGATCTATGAAAAACAAAGGCTGTGTCTCACCTTCGTTCAGTCGACGATGACACACGTTGAAGATAATCCCGTGATCCATAGAAGCAGTGGTACGTTCATAATGCTCTAGTTGAAACGAACGATTCTTCACCAGATCATTTGGCAAGAGGTCACGGCTTCGAGTCCATTGGTTCGTCATATTTTGCATTGAGTTCTGCCACTGATTACTGTAAGGAACTAGCTTACGACTTCGAAGGCTAACCCTAATCCCAGAAGACACAAATCAAATTTTATCATGCAGAGAAGATACAAAGGCTAACATTCAATTAGAAACATAAATAAATTTAGATAAGTACATTACTGTATCTTTTTTTTTAATAAATAAATACTATTGTTCATATCTAAGTAAACTTACTCCCAGTACTAATGAAACTTTTGATTTTTTCATACACAAGGGAAATACTCTGATTCAAATCAATGGTAGGAAAAAAAATAGTCCACATCATTAGAAAAATAATCTTGCAATCTCCACCATTTGATCTCATTATCACCACAATAATCACATTATCCATATAAGATCAGAAATAACATCACAAAAAATGATTAAAAAAAAAAAATCTAGTCATTGGATCGTTTTAGCAAGAATGTATTGCTAACATAACAAACTCAACTCCCAAACTTAGCTAATACTCCACCTATACGCAGGCAAAAACTGAACGCTAGCAAAAAGACTGCAGGTGGAGTTCCGAGTTTACTGTATCAATAACACCTCATGACCTCAAGCAAGTTAACGATGAGCAATTCTAACACAATGCTGAAAAAACTCCAACTCTTTGACAAAACCGAACTCCGAAGCTCGCAAAAGTTTCAGATGATCAGTATACCATTTTGTTTGGAGTAACTACCTATAGAATACAGGTCTCTTCAAGAATCATTTTCCAACCATCACTCTAGTTTAATCTAAACCACCATTTACTTTATTCAAGTCAATAGGAGAAATCTTTGATTACATATGTATCTCCTGAATTCGACCTTGAGCATCAGTATCGTTCTTCTCGACGCAAACAGAGCAAAAGGGCACACTCTAACCAAGTAACCCGGTTCATGACATTAGAAAAACCATACATTCAATCTATATGACTACAGTTTTTCACATTGAGCTGCGTAAGAAAATTACCAATGTAAAGACCACAAGATAAGACAAGAAATCGTCTTTCAAACTATGCAACAATCAGGTTACAAGATTTACAGCACACTGAGTTAACCCTACGGGCTGCAGGTTGCCGGCAAGACAGGGGCTGGTTGCGGTACATTGGAAATTGAGATCAGCTTCGACCTTAGTTCCTCGGCCCTTTCCTTGCTTATTTCAGCGGCACCATCAAGGTTGACATCCTTGAAGGCAGCTTTCGAGTTCAAAAGTTTCTCCGGTGACGACTGGGAGATTGCAATAAGCAACTCCCTCGCAAGCTCTGACGGGGCCTCGCTAACCGGAGTTTTTGTATCCATGTGACTGGGTATATATCTCTTCCTGGCAACAAGAGTGGAACAATGACGAAGTTGCAAAATCAGAACTAGAATTAGAAGATCCAGACGGAATCTAGTTACAGCGGAGCCGTATCAAATAGCTCATTACCACACGATGAGCATGTAAAATATGAATCTAATTGACAGAAATGCCAAAATTAAGCTACATATGAAATTAAGCTTAAGATAAACATATGCAAAATCTTAGAGACACATTCATGTTGGATAGTTTGGTAGGCTGTTCAGGCTAGATTGTTTGGTAGTAACAACTCTCCTATCCCCGACCTAAAACTGGGGAATTCGGCATAAGATACGAAAAACGGAACTGACACCGTCTTGATTCAGATGCTGGAAAGATGCATAATTTTGAAGCAGTAACAAAAACAATAATAAACTAGTACTCCCTCCGTCCCAATTTTTGTCAACAAATTGACTTGCACAGGCATTTAGGTGAATTGACTCTTACATATTGAACAATCATGCCCTTAGTATTCACCCACTCGCCCTTTTCCCGCATGAGTGAAGAAGGGAAAAAAATGAAGGATAGTTTTGTCTTTTGCAGTTTACACTAAAAAGGTCTACCATTTTAGGAAATGTCACAAACAATTTGGGACGACTAGAATAACCAAAACGATGCAAAATATATGCAAAATATATGGGATCGAAAGGAGTATACAGTAGTGTCTTCCAAAGTTTTGGAAGTGCAGTTTACCCTATCAAATTGGAAATGATCAGCAAATGCTAACCAGAACTGGGAATAGCAGGCAGGAACAGATGGAAAATGACCAGCACAGGAGCAAGGGGAAAATAGGTGTTCTCTCAAATTCTCCAAAAGATGCTAGGCTTGTGAACTTGAAACAATTTTTTTTTTAAAAAAAAGGCCCATGTCTGACCAGTACCTAGGAGTTACCGGAATCTGAATATATAATTCAAAGAAATGATTCCAATAAAATACTCCAACCTTATCATGACATGTTAGATCCAATGCCTCCTTACTAACTTATTAATATATTTTGATCTTCTTGTATGAGTCATAATCTAGACCTTTAGGTCATATTAGGTTGGCTCAACCTACTGAATCCTTCTATCATGTACATGGAACTATTCCATGCGCAATCTTTTTACTCATATCTATTGAAAATTGCACAAATTATCACAAATGCGTAGGAAACAAGCCCAGATACTAGAATTACTAACGGATATGTTGCTAGAATATTCAGCACCTCATCGATCAGTTGAACGATCGAATCAACGACACCTTCGGGAAAGTCATATGTAAACCTAACAATAGCTCTACGCATCATTCTGTAGCAACAACACACTATAAGCTAGTACCTTCTGATATTTGTACAGCTGATCCTCTTGGACCGAAAATGGTCAGCAGATGCCAAGTATAACTGGGTATAACAGGCAAGAACTAAGAACTAATGAGCAAAGGAGCAGGAGAGAAACCGGAGATGAGATGAAGGCAGCAACAAAGGAGGAAGGAGAAAGAAGTTAAGGGGTAACTTCTCTCAATGCCTTAAAGATACTAGACTTCTTTATAAAGACTGAAAACTATTAAAAATCAGAGGCCCATGACAGACTCAACCCGAGAAGATAAGGGAACCTGAATTTATAATTGATGACATAATAGCAAAACCAATAAATACCCCAACCATACCATGAGAAGTCAGAGCCCATGTCTACATTATTTATTTATCAATATTTTATATTCTTCTTGTATACATATCATTATTCAAGCTTGTAGTCTTAAAAGGTGGGAACAAACTTATAAACTTTGTACCCTGCTCATGGATCTTATTCCAGTGCCCATCTTTTCCCTCCATTCTCTCAAAATGAACCACAAAACACAAAGGCTTAGGGAAAGCATAATCCATCAGTATACTAATGCATACTGTTCACCTCATTCTGTATCATGTAAACACGTATTCCTCTAGTCTCCATTTTTCAGGGTAACCTCGGGTCCGCTAAGGTCAAATTCATCTTTGCATTATCAGAGGTATAATTTCTTTTGGATTACAGTTCAGGCCTTTATGCCGCCACTCACTCATTGCACTATCATAATCTAATGTTTAGCTCGAGCTCATAGATCTAACCATTTAGATGATGACCTCTTTGATATAATAATGCAAATTGCAACCACTGTGTTTCACAATGAATAACTAAAATAGAATGTACTGTATGCTGCACTCTGATCCAAACCAAATACAGGATAGCCAAATTGAATCTCCCTCCAAAAACCATATATTTGTTCTTTGCTGAATACCCGCAGCTCCTATAATCTAGGCAAGAACTGTGTCTGACATCTGAATAATGGTCAACAAACATCCCGGAAAGCACGATCACAATATCATGAGGTAATCCATATTGACTTAACATAGGTAGACAGCGGCCATCACAAATGTTCATGAAACATCCCAAAACGGACCATCATATTCGTCGACCAAAGTCTCACGGATTCTCTCCTATACGCCTCCAATAACAACCAAAAACAACACAATCAACCTATCATGTATAAACCATGAATCCCTTGCCTTCATCAACAGGTGCAAAAACCCTTTTCTGTAACCAATTTTTCCTCATCTCAAATATAGCAACTCCTTGGTATCACATCAAAATTCACACTATCCGCACCGAAACACCAACTATCAAAAACCAAACCCAGACAACATCAATCCAATTCCTTGTTCTCATACAAAGAAAATCAAATCCAACATCCACCAAGGTAATTCTGTCATCGACTGGGACTAGAGATGACGTCGACTGTTTCCTGAGTTCGACAAAAAGAAAGTCTTCATCCAACAAGAAACATAAGAATAAAGTCTTTATCCCACTTATGGATTTGACTAGGTTAATACGACGAAATCATTCTCCCTTGCGACCTCCAAATCCAACGACTTCTAAAAGTTCCTTAAACAATCAATCAACGAAAACAAACACGTTCCGAATCTCGAACTTCATCTTTTATAATTAGGTTTTTTTTTCAAGCCTTCGATTCCCAAACCAAAACCCCCTAAAACAAAGAATCATTCACCGATCCAAATCGAAACCACGACACAATCGAATCAATCAAACAACAAACCAATAGAAATCAAAGATAGAAAGATTAGAGAGAATCGGAACCTGATCGTGTTTGTTCTTCGTCCTCGGCGAAGTTGTGAACAGTTTGACTTCTCTCTGCCTTGGACAAAACCGAATCTCTTCGGGATTTGAGAATTGAGATTTTGTGGGAGTTGGAATACGTGTGGACGATTTTACCCTTCTAAGGAGTTTCTAGAAAGCGGTGTGCGCTGAGCTGGAGGGATGAAACTTCAGGGGTGTTTTTGGGAGTTGAAAGTTTGGTGAAGAATCCGATCTAGAGATTTTTACCGGATTTGGGCAAATTGGATTTTCCTTTTTCTTTTGGGATTTCATAAATAATTACATTGAAATCATTTTTTTTTGTTGAATAGGAGGGCAATATGCCCTAAATTAATTTAAAACTTAGACAATTATGGGAATATCTATCCTGAAACGATTAGGTTTAGATTTTTTGAAAGAATTCTTTCTAATTGGATTTTTTTGATTTTTTTAATTTCTATCGAGGGTCATTGAAATAAACAAGAATATCCTTTCTACAGAAAATATCATTTCTGACTATCTTAAACAGACCTTTCAATTCATGAATGTGGATCTTGGACCTGGCCCGGCTAGGTGAGATAGTCTAGCAATCCGGGGACCAAACAGATTCCCATTTGGGAAGAAATTGGAATGTTAGAATATTGATTCATGAAGATCTTTTCTCTTTTAATTGGGATTTCATTATTTCTTGTTTTCGAATTGAATCTCACGTCAGGTGAAACATGAAAATCGAAAGAAAATGCAGAGCAAAGTCAGCAAGCCAGTCTGCTAATTGGTTCTCTTCCTTATAAACATGTCGTACTTTAACTTCGCAGAATAACTCAAGAAGCTGACAAGCACGAGAAATCAGCTGAAAGTGAGGATGCATAGGTGACGGAGCCTAATGGATAGCCGTAGTCGTCGTCAATGATTCCGTGTTAGTAGGTTAATCCAAATTAATCAATAAAACAAAATGAAAAACAAGGAATAGAAGACTTAGTCGAGACGAGAAAACCCTTTGTCCTTAAGACAGTATTGTCTTGTCCCAATGCTATCGGTTACTGATAATCTATCTCCCAAGATACAACGACTAAAAGAAAACTTTCGAGCAGGAGCACACCAAACAGGGAAAGGCGTCATGGTTTAGTAACTATCCACTCTGCCTTTTGTTGGATTGAGCTTGACTGGCCTCCTGGATTGGGCCTGGGCTTGGATTGTTCATGAGTAAAAAAAAAAATTTACCAGCTCGACTGACGTGTGCGCACGTGTGTCTTGCACAATGCTTAAATCCTCCCCCTTTTACAAAATTGGGTACCTCTTGGGACCCCAATCTCTTTTTCCTTCTTAAGTCTTATAAGGGATACATATCCTTACATGAATTCCAATGTGGGTAGCACCCACTTTCCTCCACAACAACATAACAGACCACCAATTTTAGAGGCATTTATATTTCATTCACCCGAAATCGATTTCTAAAAACTAAACATATTACATTGATCTACTTCGAACATATTTTACAAAGACGCCAAAGTTGCAATGTTTCGATACCGGGAACATACATAAAATATGGTCCAAAGTTAATCGATTTCCCACAATCCCCTACATGAATTACTTTAATACATGCAGACAGACTTTGAGAGTGTTCAGACGGCAAGATACTGCATCAGGAGAGGTAGCTTGTGGCTTTGAACCTACCTTAGTGGAATACATCGAATTTACTTGGGTAGTCAATGAGCGCGATGTCTTGAACTGCCCAACCGTTGATGTAAACCAAAACAATTGTACCCACACAACATTTTACCTAACACCTTTAGGTACTTATGGTTGTGTCCATTTTGACCTTGGATTCATCTTGGATTCATAACTGTTTTACATCTGGTGGAGACGGCCCCCTCTAACACTTACATAGGTGATCTGCCCACTTCTAGTATCCTGCCTATACTCTTTGTGAATCATTAAAGGCATACCTTATCTTATACCCTCTTTAGTAGGTAGCACTTTTCAGCCATAGGAATAGGTAGGAGGTAACTCCTAATTAAATGCCGCAACGAATTTTCATAGTTTAGTTGTCCCATTGAACCAGTTCACTTTCATGATTGGTGCATTGTCATATGCATCGAACTTCTTTCATATTGTCTCAATATAATGAGACTATGACAAAGCATGTCCGTCAGGTGTTCTTGTGATTCTAATTCCTAGAACCACATCTGCTAATCCCAAATCCTTCATATCAAAATATTGCACCAATATTTTCTTTGTATTCATTATTATGAGTATTGTCCATTATTAACATGTCATCAACATATAAACATACTATCACGTATGCTTCCAATGTACTCTTTAAGTAGACATAAGTGTCTTCTTCGTTATTTTTGAAATCATTTATTAACATGATTTTGTCGAACTTTTCATGCCACTGTTTAGAGGCTTGCTTAAACCCATAAAGTGACTTAACGAATCTGCAAACCTTCTTTTTTTTGTTCAGGAACAACAAATCCCTCGGGTTGTTTCATATAGATTTTCTCCATAAATTCTCCATGGAGAAATGCCATCTTGGTATCCATTTGGTGGATTTTAAGATTGTGTAGAGCGGCGATGGAAATAAGTATTCTTATTGACGTCATTCTCGAGACAGGAGAATACGTGTCAAAAAATTCAAGACCTTCCTTTTGTCGGTATCCTTTAGCCACCAACTTGGCCTTGTACTTGTCAATCGTTCCATCAGGTTTATATTTTCTTTTAAGAATCCATTTGCAACCCAATGCTTTCTTACCTGCGGGAGATCCACCAGCTCCTAGGTATGATTTTGCATTGTGGACTCTATCTCATGGTTTATACCTTCCTCCCAATAAGGAGCTTTAGGACTCGACAACGCTTCGTCAAGTGTTCTCGGTTCTATTTCCAACATATACGTTAGGAAATCAGGTCCATATTCTTTCATTGTTTTGGACCTCTTACTTCTTCTAGGTTCCAATTCTGGTGGATGAGTACTACTTGAAAGTTCTCGAGCTTGTTTACAAGAGCTCTCAGCTTTCCCTTCCTTGCAAGGGAATATGTCTTCAAAGAAGATAGCGGTTCTTTATTCAATTACCATCCCTTCGATCACTTCAGTATTTTCGAATCTATGAACCAAAAATCGATAAGCACTACTATTGTGAGCATACCCAATGAATTTGCAATCAATAGTCTTAGGTTCGATTTTAACTTGTTTTGGTTTAGGTATTTTAACCTTTGCCAAGCACCCCCATACTTTGATTTTAACTTGTTTGGGTTTAGGTCTCACAAATCTTCATTCCTTCAGTTATGATGTCATGAAAAATGATCTGCAACTCTTGTACTTGACTGACCATAGTCTTGGAGCCCACCATTTTGAAGTCGAGGAACTTTCCAACCACGAATTTGTTCTGGCCGGCATCTTTCGTCTTGTACTTCTTCTCGAGTGACTCCCACAACTCCTTAGTAGTTTGGACAGCACTATAAGCTTTATATAGAGTGATATCTAGACCGTTGAAGATGTAGTTATTGCATAGGAAGTCTCCTTGCCTCCATGTAATCTGTTTTGAGAGCTTCTTCAAGTCTGTCTCCCCCTCAGCAACCTTTTATGGCTCCTCAATCACCAACCTTGCCACACTCAAGGTAGTAGGATAGAACAGCATCATCTGTTGTCATCTTTTGAAATCCACGTCAGAGAACTTCTCAGGTTTCTCCAAATGAGAGAGAGGTGGCATGACAATCGTAATAGTCGTCGATGATGACGCCATTTCTTTCTATATATATATAGCAAAGAACACGTGTTAGTGTGAGTATGAAACAGCACTTCAAACACAAACACAAACAGATCTGATTTCACTCGGATTTAGCAATTAGAGCACCGTATAGGCTTGCTCTTTTGGTAGGCAGTCAGATATCATAACCGGCTGATAGCCGTAGGCAATCGGAAAGGTAAGGAACGATATTCATAGATAATCGGAAACTTCTATAGACATGCAATCAAACAGTAAACTCTTAACACTCCAATTGATTAACCTGTACTCACAACACAATACTGTCTTAAGATTGTTAGTAGGTTAGTACAGATTAATCAATAAAATAGAATGACAAACAGGGAACAGAAGATTCGGTCGAGGCGAGGAAACCCTCTGTCCTTAAGGCAGTATTGTACCGTCTTGGTGCTATCGGTTACTGACGATCTATCTCCCATGATATAATGACTAAAAGAAAACCTTCGAACAAGAGCACACGAAACTCGAAGAAACTTCGTGCCCTTTGTTGGTCTGAACTCTCCCGGACTGGAGTTGAACACTGAATATAGGAGACAATAGATGCCACAGGAAGAGAGGAAGAGGAATGTAGCGACTGAGGAGATTATGTGGGACTCGGTATGTGTAAGCAGCCTCTGAAAGCCTGTATTTATAAAGTTGAAAAGGCTCTTGTTTTTTGAGGGAAAGACGTGACAGTTTAGTAACTGTCCACTCTACCTTTGATTGGCCTGAGCTTGACTAGGCTCCTGGATTGGGCCTCGAGCCTCGGCTTGGACCGTCCACGAGTATAAAATAATTTACTAGTTGGACCAACCCACACGCTGCGCGCGTGTCTTGGACAATGCATAGGTCCTCTCCCTTTCACAAAATTCGGGACCCCTTAAGGCCCCAATCCCTCTTCCATCCTTAAGTCTTATAAGCGGTACCTATCCTTACATGAATTCCAATATGGATAGCACCCACTTTCCTCCACAACAACATTACGCACCATCAACTTTAAGCATTATACTTTATTCACCCGAAATCGATTACTAGAAATTATACATACTGTATTCATTTATTTCAAACGCAGTTTATAAAGAGCTCAAAATTGTAATGTTCCGATACTGGAAACATACATAAAATATGGTCTAAAGTTGACCGATTTCCCACAGTCCGTTTGTAGTACGACTTAGCAAAATCCTGAGTTCCAAGCATTTTCAAGCCCCATAACTACTTCGTGTAATTCAGCCTCTATAGTTGCACAGTAACCTAGATTCTGGACAAAGCTTTTCATCCAGTTACCTTGACAATCACGTATAATAGCTGCAGTTGAGGCCTTCGAACGATCTCGCTTAGACGCACCGTCTATGTTCAACGCTACCCATCCAGCCTTAGGTTTTTACCATCGCACATGCAGCTCACGAGTAAGTAACTGATTGTTAGGCTTGCTTACTGTAGTCATAAACACTTCTTTTTCAAAATCTTTTATGATGTCTGCATTGTTCGCTGGCTAAGAACGTTGCGAACCAAAATCACATCATAATTCGTCCACTTCCAAAACCATCAGATTGCGACCCAGAACATAGTTCTCCATTCACATAGATCCAGAAACGTCGAGCAGTCACTCAAATTAGTGAACAACCAAGAGCGTACAGACTGGGAAACGAAAGCAGCCTGACTTGGTGCCTCGACAAGGATAGTCTAGACCACACGAGTTGTATCGCAGTCGTGCAAGAGATGTAATATGTCCTCTGCATACAAGTTACAAGCTGGACAAGAATCAGAATTAGTTAAACCAAGTCTTTGACAACGTACCTTGGTCAATAATCTGTCATAGGAGATGGTTCAAAGGAAGCAGCATATCCTTTGAGTTGTAGAGTACGCCAGATAGCACGAAAATCAAAAGACCCTGCAATGATGGATTCGCTGCTTCAGTAATAACCTGATGTGCTCAACCTACACTTAAAGCTTCTATCTTTCGAGCCCATTCAAGAGATACTGTCATTGGTACTCAAATTCTTCCATACTCGGACAGCTGCAACACGGTTTAGAACCTCACTTGGAAGCAAATGCTCAAATTGATCCCAACGCCAATCGTTACGTTCATCCCAGTAAGAGCTTACACAACGATCTATGTCCAAAAAGGGAATAGGCGAGACTACTAGCTCATGTAATGGTGAATCCATAATCCATATATCCCTCCAAAAATGAACATACGTTCCACCACCAATTATGCGACGGATGCAATGCTAGACTGAACCCCTATCTCGACACACACCTTTGACATTGATTAAAAGAATATTATTTTTTTCAAAAAATACAAAATTTTTTGATCAAAATTGTTACTAACGGGTCTGTTAATTATAAACACAAACAACAACAAGTGCGCAAAAATAAATGAGACAAAGATTTTTACGTGAAAACCCTACGAAAAAAAATCCACGGACGGTCGTCGAATACGAAGAATCCCAAGCTGACCCGCAAACACTAAAACTGACCCGCAAAAAATATAACTTAAATCCCAAGCTTAACAACGTTCGTTCCTAAGCCTACGTGGGCGAACCCGGTATGGAAAACAAGGATTGAAACGTTCCAAGCTCTGATACCAATTTGTTACGAACGGGTCTGTTAATTATAAACACAAACAATAAAAAGTGCGTAAAAATAAATGAGACAAAGATTTTTACGTGAAAACCCTTGCGGGAAAAAAAAAACCACGGACGGTCGCCGACGACGAAGAATCCACTAGTTAAATGAGGAATACAAAAGGAGCTACACACAAAATATTAAGAATTTCACAATAAGGGATAGAGATAATAATCTATAAAATAAATCCCTTAAACCCTCAATATGTTTTTATGTGTTTACGGTGTTTAAAACACCAAAACCCCAAACCACCTGAGCTCCTTGTTTGCTCTCTGCCACAACACTCCTCTTTGCTTCTCACTTTCTCTCCACTAATCCTCTCCTGCCCTGCCTTATCTCTTCCTCTCCCCCACTCCTTCACCTCCAGCTTCTCCCACTTTCTCTACACTCTGCCTCTGCCTCTGCTCTCCTTTTATAAACCAAAATTAGACACGGAGGAAACATGGAGAAGGCCACGCGGACAAGTTACGCAGAGACATCACACGGACACCACCACACGCAAAGCCACGCGGAGAAGAGAAGAACGGGGACACCGCGTAATGAAAAGGCCACGCGGAGAAGATGATTTGAGGCACTCCATTTTTGGCAAAAATAAAGCAAACCCATTCATAAAAAAAAAAAAAAAAAAAAAAAAAAACCAAAAACCACTTCTCCTTGAAAATGAACCAAAATTCATTTACCAAACCTGCACTTCTCCACCCGACCCCCTGTGTATACCCATACGCCACCGCATTCGCCGCCCCACCATTCTCCTCATAAAACGACTTCTGAAACCTTTTCGCCAAACCCACGCCAACAATCGCCCTGGCAGACTATACAATTGCCACACCCAGACCAATAATCGCCCTTTGCGCACCCTTCGTGTTTTAGGTAATGGGTTTTGGATTGGGTGTTGTGAGCGATGGAGAAAGCCATTGGGGGTTGCTGTGTGTTTGAGAGTGTGGGAAGTGAAAGAGATGGGGAGGTTTGACGACGAATGTGGTGTTGATTGTTATTGTTGTTGTTGATTAAGTGGGACGATGCGACATTGGCAGGGTGGTGAAAGGCAGCTTTTGATTGAATGTTGGGAAAGTGAGGGAGAAGAGAAAGTGGAAGGAGAGGATTGGGAGAAAAGCAGCGGGACGGATATGATGTAAAATGAAAGGTTGATGGTGATGTTAGTGATGATAGTAATGGTGGTGGGGATGAGGATGAGTTTGGTGATGTTGGGAATGACAGTGATGATGATGGTCGAGGATGAGGATGGATTTCGACAGTGTTGATGGGGTTGTTGATTGTGTTGGTGATGTTTGCTACGGTGTTGACGACGATATTGGGCGACGACGACAGTGTTGTTTGGCTAGACGATGGTGATGGGTGGCGGGTGTGGTGATTTGTCCCCCCCCCCCTTTTTTTTTTTTTTTTTGACAATGATTAAATCTAATTTTTTTATTTTTTATGGTGTTAGGGTAGAAGGGTTTAAGTGTCATTGGCTGAAAGTACATGGGTCATATGATAATAAATTATAAAATTATTTGTTTCAATTAAAAAAATTCCTTGTCCTTCTATTTTTTTTTAACGGAACGTTATCTCCTTTATATGTCTATTTTTCCATTTTTCCTCCTTCCACAACACCTAAGAGTCTAAGACTATGGAACTACGGAGAATTTAAGCCCATTTGTGAAGCAATAGGTTGAATTAGGCTCCTTCTTCAGTTAAAATAATTACAACGTTCATATCAAGTTTGAGTTATGAAATACCGAATCAACTCGAAAATTGTGGATGTTAGAGCATGCAAAGGATAATCTTGATAATGTATTAATGTAAATTGGGGGTAAATGAGATGAATTGTTGAAGAGTCAAGGATAGGTTTTGAAGATTGGATAAGAGCTTTAGGTGAGAGCAATAGAAGGTGGTGGAAAGGACAAAAGAAAAAGTAAAGGATATGTAAATTATTATTATTATTATTATTATTATTATTATTATTATTATTATTATTATTATTATTATTATTATTATTATTAT
>JAOVYX010014847.1:0-30390 GCA_035668315.1 Drosera spatulata | reverse complement strand
GTGATAAATACATCAAGGGGGAGTATTGTAATTAGATAATTAAAACTACCCTTTGAAAGTGATGTATTTACACCTAAACCTAAATATTTTTCTTTAGATCTCACCTACTTTTGAGGCTATTAAATGGTTTATCTAATTACCTATTGATTAGACCTAATCACCTTGATTAGGTGAGAAAATTAGGTGTTAATTAATTACCTTGAGTCCTACAAATAGAGCTCATTTGTAAGGTGTTATATACATATTTTCAAGAGAAGAAAATCTCTCTTTCTCCCTCTAATCTCTCTCTAAAATACTTTATTATTTTATTAATTCCGATAATTATCTTTCGAAAAAGTTAATCTGACGTAAACGTTTTTGTTATAATATCAAAAGGTTTTTTCAAAAGAAGACCATTTTTTCTGAAAAAAGATGTAACCATGGTAAAGTGCAATATAAACTTGTTAACTGAGACGACAAGAAATGAGAAATAAACTTGTTAGCTTCTCAACTAATTTATGAGACATGCCTTTTATGAAGGAAGTTTTGAACAAAATGTTAGCTACAGTTAAATGTCACTTCCTTTTGCTAGAATTAATAATCAGAAAGTTGCATCAACATGATAACATTGATCTTTATTGAACTGATATTAGCAACGACATGAATTACGTAATTCCATGAACTAATAATCATCCCTTTACCACAAACAAAGTACACAGTATCACAAGTATTATGCTGGGAATGGTGGTATGCAGATCTTTGGTGTTGATCCGAATAGAAAGATTGAAAAGTAGACATGATGATTCAAAATAAATAAATGAGAAAATTTACCTATGCTTGAGAACACCTGTTATCGATGAACACATTCTCTTCCGACTCCTTTGATTTCTTTTTGGACTGAGATAGTAAATACACCTCTATTATGGTGGGAGGGCGGCCCAACACTTCCGTCTATTAAAAAATGGACGTACACATTTCAAATAGATTCGTTGAGCCATGATAGTTTGTTTAGGAAACACATAAATTCGACCAACGAGCTTACATAAGTGTAAAGATTATGAACTCACTATTTTTTTTTAAAAAAACTTATTATTTTACAGTAGACATGGAACCTTGATAATGCGTTCTGACTCCATCTCCCAACTTTTTCCTGTTAGCTTTACCAGCTTTGGACCTTTTTCCAAACCTGGGATCCATATGTGCTTCAGCAAAACCTTAATGTACTTCACGAGATAACCACTTTGTCAACTGTTCCGCTAAACACTTTGATGCCTAGTGTGCAGTGTTCGTTAAATGCGTCATGCGCTTTTGTTCAAATCTGTTAAACACAATTTCTACGTTCTCTGGATCCCATTAGTATTTCGCCCGCATAGTACAATGTTGTTACACATTCTAAGAGGGAAATCATTCAGGAAGCTGAAATGAAAAATACTTGGCATGAAAATTGAAACGAGCAATAGTTATCATTCAAGACCAACCAGATGATGCTGATGAACATCGCATTGTGTTCAATAGCTTATCCTGAAATGTTTCAAAATCATTTCTCGATCATTTGAGGGAAGACGCGTCCAATTTGTATATGGACCATTATAATAGCTCCTAATCGCATCCCCAACTTCTCTTGTAACTTGATAGTTAGTGAATCGGGACATCAATGATACTAATGTTGCTTCAAGTTATTCTATGTCTTCAATCGTCACCATGTTTGTACAAAGGTTACGGAAAAATTGACTAAGTTCTGTTAATGCCTTCCATACAAGTTGCGATAATATTTCCATGAATGCATGTAACGTCCCGAGTTTCCATTACTTATTAATGATACATATGACGTTGGGCCCAATGCCTCACCTAAGAAAAAACTGTATATTTCCTGGTTTAGTCATAAGAATTAAGGTAAGTTCACTTATACATCATTAGTTTAGAAACTTTTGATGCACTCGATCATAACTCATAATATGACCTTTGCAATGGAATTTACATCTCTTTCTAAGATCAGAATACCTTTCACACATAAGCTACATCTAGCATCAAATCTTAGGTCACACTTCTCCTTCAAGTCTTGCTCCTGTAATAAAGAGAAGAAAAAAGACACATAAAAATAGTAACCGTGACCTATAGGATCTTAATAACATGTCGGTCCCCTTATTAGGGGGGTTACATGAGAGAAGAAGGTAAGAAAAGAAAAAGAAAATGATCACTTGGATCCTTTGTTCCAGCGCTCTAGAATTATCATGTCAATCTGGCATTCACAATTATTATCATAAGCATACCTGTGATTCATTCTAATCACATAAGCACACTTAACACCACGTAACAACGCTCAAAACTATGCGTCCATCGAAACTCTAGACATTATCAACGTTATTTACTACCATCATATCCTTTATGGTATGATAGTCAAGACCTCCATATCAGAAAATTGAGGCAATGACACTGTGACACGACAGGTCTCCAGTTCAAGTCTCATGCACTGCTGCACTCAACACTTTACTCAAGACTTTGTTAAACTTACCATCATATTAATCACACAAAGATGACAGAGAATAGATTTCCTCAATGTTATAATTGTGCCATTGACGAGACTTATTCAATTTCATAAGTAAGCTTTATTCAGCTTTAGCAAAAGGGACATCCGAGAAAGGGGATCAGCCAAACCGGAACCCAAGGTCTCCTGAAATGAGATACCCTCATACTAAAACGACCTCACAAGGTCGATGAAAGAATGTCAGCATCAAGTCACTGTATAACACATACGACAGGCACAACTCTCTTTGTGATTTATACCACGGAGTTATCTCATCAATTATGGATTTACACTCCTTTTACTCACTCATCCTCTTTATACTAGTAATCAAGGTATAGCATAAACACATACATCATCTTATGATGACACACAACGGTTGCAGTCAGTATTTTACGTCAGCCATATTTAGTGACTACGTCCAAAGATTTCAATGCATATTATTATACTTACAGTATAATAATACGCATTGCTACACACAATGAATCTAAATGTTATCTTTTACCATAGTTTTTCACATGTACATGCTCAGCCTCGTCCTTAAGTGACAAGGAGTAGCATCTCCAATTCCTATAATATAATAGAATACGTGTATTAAGACACACCCTTGTGAATGATTGTTCACGTTATGAAGTTAAGCATATTTGTTCGTACTTCTTGAAAAACCGCCATAGTAATATTATGTGATGGTGCAAGCTTTGAGAAAAGTCTTTGATACTTATTTTGATAGTCTATGATGATGATTTTATGTATTTATCATCATTAGAAGTGTTTGTGAACATTTAGAGTTGTTTCGTGGTCAAAACGGTTCATTTTCAGATTCTGTTCAACATGACCCTTTTATACGTTTAAATCTATAACTTTTCGTATACAACTTCAAAAATTATTTCGTAAAATTATACATAAACTAGACTCTATAATCTTTTCATAGAAGTGGATTTTTTTATATCATGTAACCTTACTAATAATAGCAGATTATTCATTCAAATTTATAATTTCTACTAGATCAGATAGTTTGATCATAGTTCACTAATCAGTTCATAAATCCTTGCATATCACTCCAAATCTAGATTTTTAAACTGTTCTGAAAACTAAACTTCAAGGACTTTCCATTGATATAAGGTTTATTTTTTAACACTTTCTGTGTAATTTCAGATTAAGTCACAAAGTAATCCCTGCAACCAGTTCTTATAGATTAACATATCAGCACAATTTGATTTATATATTGAGATTCACGACTCCAAATCATGATCTATTAAATTTATCAAAAACTAGACACATGAGTATTCAATATAATGTGTATAATTTTTCACAGAGCGTATGATGTTTTACAAAATTTTTAAATAAGAAATTCACATTCTCTTATTAATGGTGAAGAATCCTCGTTGCCTTGTAATTCTAACTTCTCCTCTTCTCCTCATCTCCTCATCTCCTCAAACTCTCATTCTTCTCTTTTCTTACTTATCTCTTCTCTTGCATGACAAGGAGTGTTTTTATGGTTGTAAAAAATTTTGCAAAGATAAGAGAGCTTGTATTTATAGAAAACTAAATCAATTAAAATAGTTTTAGTGGATAATTAGTGAATAATTAGTGGATAATTAGTGGATAATTAATTTAATTTAGGAGGAGTAGAACTTGATATAAAGAAAAATAAATGTCAAAATTAGGCTTAGGTCATTTTCATATAAATATGGTATTTTCATATTAAGATCGTATTTTTCCATATTTACATATTAGGGTTGTATTTCGTTCATATTTTGTATTCCTTCCCTATTATATCATCAAACAACCATTTTAACCCCGTAAAATAAATTATAACGTACGATTATTTACTATTCACATGTATTATCGTGAAACTAAATTTTACGAAATTTTTCTGATCTTTTCCATATTTTTCTCATGATTATTTACAAATAAATTTTATAACCTCATTGTATAAATTATGACGTTCAATAATATACTGTTTTTGTTATTATTTGAAAAAATAAATTATTTCAAACTTTTTGGATCTTTAAAATGTAAGAGTAGTAACCATTGCATGAACACATGGCAATCATGAATTTTGTATCCTCCCAGTGTTGAATCATTCCGATATACACATCTACTCGAGTCAAAAACATAGCCATCCGGGAACATTAGTTGTCTATTCCACATACATACGACCACCCTCTCGTCCTTTGTTAGAACATATGGAGCCTTTGGCATAATTAGCTTAATGGTAGTAGCACATTTCTCCTCTTTCAATTTAAGTGATCGACAATTATAGTACATCTTTAAGTCTCTTCTAGCTGACATATTGTCTTTAGTTTTACTGATCACATCCATGACGATGTTTGCAACATTGTCAAACATATTTTTCTCGATGTGCATGACATCAAGATTATGTCTTACTAGAAGCGAACTCCAGTACGGTAGCTGTCATAGTTTGCTTTGCTTGATCCAGTTGTGATGTATGTGAAAACTGAAAAAATGCGTAGGCAATCCACCCAAATTCCGTTCCATTGTCGAAACATGTTTAATGCGGTCCCACAAATGGTCTCCATTAGTGTAGGCGACAGGGGTCGGTCTCTAGTTTTTTCTTCAGGAATCCACTCTTTTTTCTTCGGAAAGCATGATCAAAAAGTAGAAAACAATGATGACAGTTGAACCAAGTCTGTTTCTTACCATGCTTAAGATAAAATGACTTCGTTCTCTTCATTCAGTAAGGGCATGCCAACCTCCCAACAATGCTCCAACCGGACAATATCTCATATGTTAGGAAGTCAATGATAATCCATAAAACAACCGCTCTTAAGACGAAGGACTGCCTCTTATACACAGCATATGTAGGTACACCGCTTTCATAGAGATGCTTCAGTTCATAGATCAAAGGTTTCATGTCCATGTCAAAATTTCCCTTTGGAGATGCAGAGCAGGGTATAAGGAGAGAAAATAGCATGTATGGTCTCTTCATACACATTGAGGGAGGTAGGTTGTATAGGGTGAGCACAAACAGCTAACAAGAATATTGGCGATCAGATTTACCAAACGGTGTGAAGGTTCATCCTCATATTCCGGGACTCAGCAGCAAACAAAGGATACTTATTGTCCAAATGCTTCTAAGCAGGAGAGTTAGAAGGATGTGCCATAACTCCATCTACACATTCTTTCTCAGCATGCCAAGTCATCGTCTTTGTATTATTTATGGAAGCATACAACCTCTGCAAAATAAGGTGCCTATGGGAAATAGGTCAACACCTTCAAAGGAACGCACTTCTTCCTACTTCGACTAAACTTGAACCGAGCATCACCACAAGCTAAGCATTCATCTAGGCCTGAAGACTTCTTCCAATAGAGCATACATCCTCGCGGACACATATCAATTTTTTATGAGGCATTTCTAAGGCTCGTAGAAACTTCTGAGTTGTGTACAAAATTCTAGTCATGACATTGTCCTATGGACATATGTCATTGTCCAATGAAGCAATGAAGTCCACGACTCTAACGTGAAGGTTGAACTCTGAATTTGAGTTCAAAATCTTTACGGCAACGGACAATAATGTTAATGAACATCCGTCATACGAGGGTTATTCTGCATTACTTAGAATTTCAAAGAACTCCCATGTTTCAGGTATATCAACCCTTTGAGACTCATGGGACGACATAGGAGCATAGGTATTTATCACCATATCCCTATACGGATTAGCAGCTTTTGTATACCCATGGATGTTGACGTAACTTCCTAAATAGGTTACAGTTCTGTCTCGCCGTGATAGTCCCATATATAATAGCTTGGCCTAAACCCATACTTGTAAAGATGTATCTTGACTTGTTCTACCGGAAGAAATGGAACACAATTATATCTAACACAAGGATATTTCAAAGATCCCAGGATATTTTTGATGTCTATGATTGTTGCAAAGCGTATGAACTCATCTATACCTTGTACAAATATGTTGCATAGAGAATGCGCTTCTAATCTTTGGTAGATACACACTCGATGCTTCCATATCTTGATCTAGTGGTACACTTAGGATAAGAAAAATAAAGGTTTATGAATTAGAAATTTTAATTCAGGTCTTAAATATAAAACTTGCACATATTCTGACAATTGGCATTGAAAACAAGGAGCATGAATTATAGTACACTTAGTCTAACAGACCAGTTATGAACATAAACCTTGTAAAAAAAAAAAAAAAAAAAAAAAACCTAAATTTGCACTAATTCGATATATGAACTTCTTACAAAGAATGAAAATTTAAGAAAAAATAAAAAGAAACTATAACTGGGATGCCAAGCTTGATGTTCAATGCTTAATAGCCAAATAATTATCCATCTTTTTTAGAGAAGCAATTAAAAGAGCCCTAGGAAAGGTATCAAGACTCGAGATCATAGTCTCATTAATCCTAACCTCATTGCTTTTAGAAGCTTAGTCCTTACAGTTTTAAGTGGAGAACTTTACATTTATGACATAAAAGGTACAAGACAATGACACTCGTGTAGTTCAATTACACTCATCAACTAGCATATGCATGCAACATGAGGTTCAATTAAAATGTTTAGTTCAACAATGCTCTAATGGGGCATTCTTATCTTCAAGCACAGTCAATTGATATAATTTTATTTGTAACTGCTCAATACAGGGATTCGATATGGTTTGTCCTGCCCCTACCATCACCCTTATGTTCATAATCACCCCTACCTACGTTGCGGCAGATTTTTTTTTTTTATTCTGTTTGATTCCAACTATATGCTCTGATGTCTTAGTTAGAGAAATCAACAAACTTTAATAATAACACTATAAACAAATCTACAAAATTGCAATCTAACGAAATCATGCATACCAAGCAAACTCAACAAAATCAATCAAAACAGTGGAAATTGAGACCAAACATTAATCAGGGGAAAACAATTTCATGCAAATCACAACTAAATCTAACTCAATCAGAGAAAAGGAATTGCACTGCAACCATGAATATGACAAAATTGAAACTCAAACAATGAACCTCTGAATCGGAACTCCTTCCTCGACCTTGCACAAAATTCGTCCACTGCAACCACGATTATGACAATTGAATCCAAACTCCTTTTCTGAATCGAAAATTGCACTCCAATCATGATTATGACAATTGAAATCAAAAAATTACGACCACTAAAATTCGGACAATCAAGATATCAAGAGGTCGAGAATGAGGGAAAGGGAGCTTACTGAGACGATTATAACGATTGCTCAATCATGTGGACACGAAAATGGAGCGACGATGTGGTCAGGAATAAGAGTGAAAAAGGTGAAAGTGAAAGAGATGAAAACTGGAGATGACTTGAGAGTGGAGTTTCTGAATAACATTGAGAGTCAAAAGTGTTGAGAAAAGAGTCAATGAGAAAAACACAACATTGTCGCGATTAAGTAGGAAATGTACTCGCTATATTTGCTTGAGAAAAATATCGATACTCTCTTTGGTTAACTATCTTTTTATATAAAACAGTTGATATAATTGATGACTAAAAGTGGAAATTTGGTCACTATATTTGTAATGAAAAGCTGGTGTTAATCGCTAGTTTTGCTACAAAAATAAAAATTAGTCGCGAATAAGTAAAATGGCGACTAAAATTATATTTCATCGCAAAAATGGCTACTAAACATCCTTTTAGTCACTATTTTGACGATTATCGCAACAACTTTATTAGCTAAAATCCCTGTTTTTTTTGTAGTAGGAGTGTCGACCTATTTTATCAGTTGAATCTAAAGGCAGCATGGGATTATAGTGATCTGATGGAAGAGTTGAACAAGCATGAGGGAGCTGAAGCTACCTTTGCAGCAAGAAAACGTGCTAATAGGGTAAAGAGGGGATGGGGTCCTGAGTTGAGACAAATGATCACAATCGAACTAAGCAACCATGACGACATTCGTCCCCTAGGCGAGATGACAACGAAGGTCACCATCGAGTTCGAAAAGCTATGCTAATGGAGCTGAAGAAAATACCGGATTAGGATCTGCAAGAGATGAAGTCAGAACAACAAGGTGTACCTGAGATCATGCAAAACCTTGTAAACAAGGCACCCAGGATGGCATTAAAAATTATCAAGAAGAAGAAATGTCATCCACATCTTCTAAACTTACTCAAAACATCTCACAAGGCAACAAAATTAGCAAGGTCAGCAACAACATCAGAACAAGAGATGAAAGCAGAACAAATTCAAATTATAACTCCGATCATAAGAAGAAGGGCACTTGCATAAGAGCAGAGGCAAAAAGGACTGTAAGGATAGGAGGACTATTTTGGCAAACATAACAAAGCAGGCTGAGACAACCACCACAGAAGAGAAAGCCTAGACCATCTCAAGGGCATAGTTAGTCATCATACCAGCAGAATAGACTACATTCAACAGCCCTAAAAACAGTATGGCTTGTAACATCTATTCATCCTGTAGATAGAAGACCAAAGAAGAAACCTAAGCGAGGAATTCTTCCCAAGGACAAGTTCCTCTACACCATCAGAAATCTTCTGGTGCCTAAACAAATATAGAAATTATTGAAAATCAGCCTGAAGTGCTCGATGAAGCTCAGGAGGAAGCAAAGTCAGAGCACTTATTGAAAACACTCGGTAGGAAGTAAGGGAGAAACGAAAGCCACTTGTTGCTATGGTACTAAGATGCAGAGTGTAGGACAATTCTACTGACCAGAGAGTTGAGAAGGTGGATTTAAGGGCCAATACCTCAGAAAAGTTTGCTATGGACGAGCTATTTCTTGTCAAATTCAGGAAATTATAGAAAAATACAACAAAAGGCTCTATATAACATCAGAAAGGCTATTGAAGGAAGCATAGTAGTAGAAGAAGGAATTGATGATGGAAATGATGAAGATGCACCTCCAGGAGATTCTCAAGATGATGATGAAGAAGATCTTGATAAACTTATTGACAACATAGCCCTGACAGAGGTAGAGCAACAAGGCGAAGATGTCAGCAGAGCATCAGAAGCATCAGATCGAGCCACTACTGACTATTGAGGGACCAACAACACAACAACAATTATCCACTGATGTCACCATGACAAAAGTTCAGCATCCACATAGGGGGAGATCAATTTGATGACAATGTAACTAAAGAAACTCCTCTTCAAATCAAGCAAGAAATGGTCGAAGAAGTCTACAGTCTCAGGGAATCCATAACACAAGAAGGATAGGAAGGTGGGTCTGTATCAAGACAACATAGTGAAGATCAAATCATAGTTGAAGACGAGCCAATCAAAGAGGATGCCCCTACAGACGCTCAGTGGAGACTACCAGCAGTAGAAGGAGAAAGATAACTCTACTCAACAAAAAAAGGATCACCCTCAGTACATCAAGTCATCCTTCCATAAGTAGCAATAGTGTCTCAAACTCCAAGAAAATCACTGATGAATACACTTATGTGGGAAGAGTCCATGTTTCAAAATCTATCTCTAATAGAAAGCGATTTGCCAATAACTACCTCGTAAAGGCATTGTGTCCAAGGAATTGGAGGATGCTAAGAAGGATCCCTCATCAGTGAAGACTATTTGCGCAGCAAGAAAACTCCTGGATTCCTTTGATGAAGCATATATACATCAAACTACCTCCACGGCAAAAGAAATTCTGAATCAAGTCATGGAAACATAGAGAGAAGATGAAGAAGAGTAGGACAACGCTCCAAAACGACTACAACAAGAGATTCATCATAGAGGGAGGTTTCATTTGCACCAGACTTTCTTACCACTTAGTATGAACCACAACCAAGAACGTTGGAGACACCAAAAGTTCAACATGTCAGTCCTACACGACTCCTAGCGCCAAAAACCTTCTCATCTGTTGCCATATTGACAGAGACCAACTTGTTAACTAAACAATAGGAGCAATTTAGGAGAGAATTCAAAACTAGACTACAACTTCTCACTCAAATGCTCCAAAAGAACTTTGCTAATAAGACTCGAGAGATTATTCGTTGCACAACCTATACACTAATGGAAGTTGAAAAGAAGCACAAACAGACCAACAACAAGCTTACTTAACGTGCTCTAGCAGGTCTCTTCTTTGACAAAGCTGCTCAGAAAATCATAACAACACATCAAGCCTTGGAGAGCACAATGAACATACATCACAAGAATTTGATTCTGTGTACATATAAGAGTGTTTTGTTAGCACTAATTTAGGGGAGATTGTTGGATCAAAAGTCTTATAAATTAACGATAAGCAAAATAGCTCCAAGGAAGTGTATCAAGGTAGCAGAGGTTTAGACCTACAAGATAGAAGGGTCAAGATAAGTAAATCGCTAGAGTACAGATTAATAAATCAGCAGAGTGTAGATTGACTGGATGAGGTCTTTAGGTCAGAAGGGTAGAACTGGGGCAAAAGAGTGGACTTCAGATTGCATAGAATGGACTTAGTCATATGGTCAGAACAGATGATTCCATACAAGAGGGTAAGCGTTCTACTATCAGCTTATCAGCAGAGGAGAACAACATAACTTAGTACAAGACAAAATATTCTGCATCACAGTGACAGAGTTTATAGGTTGGATTATCTCAGGTCATTTTTTTTTACAGTTTTTGATCAAAATGGAAGTTTGAGATTATTTTCGGGTATAAATTAGGCAACAGCTAGTTCATGAGCCTTGTCCCTAAATATGAGATGTAGAGCTTCAACATTGATCAAAACAAAAATACACAAGTGTTTGTCTTACATTGAAAAGAGAAGATCAAGTTAGTTGAACAAAGTGCTGCATCAAACCACTTAGAGACTCACAAATACATTAAGGAGGTGTCTGAAAGAGGCTAACTGGTTTAGAGTAGAAATCTGAAGAGCTCTAAGGAATTTTTTCAAGGAAAGTGTTTAGTGTTGTAGACTACACAAACTGTGTCTATAAGGACGATTAAGGGTAATAAAAAAAGCCCATACCTAATGAAATACCTCTTAGTTTGGTTACACTGACCACTAAGGAAAGAGTGGACTTATGCTTTATAGTTCTATTGAACTATATCGTCAAAACCACTATAAATCCTTGTGCACTTTATTTTTCTTGCATCTATCTTTGAATGATTGTTCTACCTAGAAAATTAGGTAAACAAACAAGTTAAAATTCAGCATAGTCAAGAGAAACAAATTCACTATATCTCGGTAGAGCACATGCTCCACTGAGTCAGCAGAGCTTCTTCGTTACTAATAGTAGAATGAAGAAAAGAATCTTAGAGATTTAAAATCTCTTTTAGCCTATTCACCCCTACCCCACGCTTCTAGGCTTAATTTGACGCACTAGGACTTACAAAGCCGATTAAACTGCAGAAGAGGCATTTCTCCTCCGAAAGAAACTAAACAATAGCCAAGGAGTTAGTGAAACTTCTCAATGCCAAATTTATTCGAAAAGTGGATTATCCAGACTGACTAGATAACATTGTTATGGTGTAGAAGGCTAATGGAAAGTGGAGGGTATGTATTGATGTTACCGACCTCAATAAAGCTTGCCCTCAATATTGTTACCTGTTATCTTGGATAGACTAGCAAGTCGATTCAACATCGAGAAATCAATTACTGTCTTTTATGGATGCTTTCTTGGGGTAATACAAGATCTTTATGGCAAAGGAAGATCAAGAAAATATCCTTCATAACCCAGTAAGGTACGTACTGATACATCATGATGTCATTTGGCTCAAAAGACTACTGTGGTTTATGTTGATGATGTATTTACTAAGTTGGTCCATGCTTGAGATCATCCCACCGACTTAGCCAAAATGTTTTCTCTGTTAAGAGAGTATAATATGAAACTAGATCATACCAAGTGTGCCTTTTGGGTCACCTCGGATAAATTTTTGAGGTACATGATCACAAATCGAGGTATTGAAGCCAACTCAGCAAAGGTGGAAGCCATATTGTAGTTGGGACCTCCAAGGACAAAGAAAGAAGTACAAAATTCAAGGTTTATGTCAAAGGGAGCTGAGAGGACTCTACCCTTCTTTGTAGCCTTGAGGGGAGCGAACTCGATACTTGAATGGAGTCCGAAGTGTCAAGAAGACAATGATCAATTAAAGTAATACCTCAAACAAATTCCTCCGCTTAAAAATTCACTTAAAGGGGAGAAGCTGTACTTGTATTTGGCTTCGTCAAAGAAGGTAGTCTAGGTAGTCCTAATCTGAGTTAAACATAATGTTCAGAAACCTGTCTACTTTGTTAATAAAGTTTTGTAGGTGCTAAAATGAGGTACCATGGGATCGAGAAGGTAGCCCTTGCCTTATTAAAAGTAGCTCAAAAGTTACGACCTTACTTCCAAAATCATCCAAATATGGTAGTAGCCAACCGATAACTTTAACAAGTACTACACAAGCCGGATACTTCAGGGAGACTCATCAAGTGGTCTGCAGAACTAAGCAAGTTTGACATAACTTACAAGGCCAGGTCGCCCATAAAGATCAAACTTTGGTAGACTTCTTGGCTGAATGCTGATTTGATCCAGATGTACAACCTATCAAGGATGGGGTCCAAGGAAAGATGGAAGATGATGCTTGGAAGCCTACACAGATGGTTCTTCATCCATCCATAAATCAGGGGTAGGAGTATTACTTCAATAACCAAACGCCTAGGAACTCCCAAGTTCGTCCCACAAAGTAACCAACAAAGTTGTCGAGTATATATTACTCATAACAGCCTTAAGCATAGCAATGCACTTGGGGATTGTTTGTTTGTACATTTGTTCTAACTCATTACTTGTCATGGAACAAGTTTCGAAAATTAAGGTGCGAGGTTGGCGAAGAGCTTGTCGGGTACAAAGATGCTGCTAGTGATATCATCATGAGATTCGTCAAATTTCAAATTTGACAAATCTCTCAGGGGAGAATGGGGCGATAGATGCACTTAACAGAAATCGAGATATTAAGAACATCCTGTATGGATGGCTATCCACTGAACCGATTTCAAGCCCGAGGAAGAAAACAAAGGAGCAAGTGAACGTGGTTGAGTTCGAGTCGTCTATACAAAGTCGAAGTAGAAGATTCCAAGTTGATGTAGAAGGTGAAGAGAAAGATACCTCACTTCTTGATTGGAAATGATCTTTATGAAAAAAAATCCTACTCTTTATCTTTACTTAAGTATCTTGGTCTTACAAGAGCGCACTTCGTCCTTTCGGGAGTTTATGAAGGGATATGCACAAATCATCGTGGGGGACATACCTTGGGTTTGAAATGCTTTAGACAAGGATATTACTGGCCGAGTATGAAAAAGGATGTCAAGGATTATATCAAGAATATGACAAGTGTCAAAGGATGGTCGACTTGCCCCATTTGTCGGCCACGAACCTCACACTTATTGAAATGCCTTGGGTGTTCGCGCACTGGAGGATTGAGAATCCTTGGTCCTTTCCCGGTGGCCCTATCTCAAAAGAAGTTTGTTATATTGTCAAATTACTACTTCACCAAGTGGGCCGAGGCAGAGGCAATTGGTAAGTTCACAGACAAGGTGGCAAGGTACTTTGTATGAAAATCTATAGTTAGTTGATTCGGAATTCCTCAAATAATTAATTATGATGATGGGCTCTAGTTCAAGAGCTCAGCATTCACTAAGTTCTGAAAAAAAAAAAAAAAAAAAAAACTCAGGATTGAACAATGGTTCACATCAGTCAAGCATCCTCAAACTAATGAACAAACCGAGGCCATTAACAAAGAATCAAGAATGTCTTAGTTAGAAGGTTGAATAATGCCAAAGGACTTTGGGATGAAGAGATTTCCTCCATTTTATGGGCTTACTAAACTATATCAAAGAGATCAATGAGCAAAACTCCTTTCAGTTTGGCCTTCAAGGTCGAAGCCTTGGTGTCAGTTGAAGTTTAGAGTCCTCAGTCCGAGTTCTCACTTACTCGGTAGATCAGAATGAAAGAAGGATCCATTCAAGGCTCTTTTGATAGATTCTTGTGTTTTCAAGTGATGTAAGGTTGGTTTATGATGCTTTTTAGTCTTTAAGGTTGCTCTTTTCAAGTGTTTTTAAAGGAACTTACAAGAAATTCTAAGCGTACATGGCAACTGGTATATTCAATGCACTTACCACGTTTGGTCCATATGTAAAGCGAGGATTCAAGCTGGTTGCTGCCATCAAGAGGAATGATAACTCCGTGCCAACTGCACGTGAATGGGAAAAGAAAGGGAAGGTTCTGCACGGTACTCATTATTCAGAAGATGCTTGGAAGCTAATATGTGAGGTAGCAGATCAGAAGATAGAAAGGGTGAACAAGGAAGCTAGGGATATCTTGGCATTTCAGTATGCCAACAAGAACCCTGCTCAAGTTATCAGTGACAGGGAGCAACCATCGTCAGATCCTCCTCATCAGACGAATGAAGAAAGGTCTGTTGATTATGAAGAGTGCTTTGCTGATCCAATAAAGGATGACATAGCAGAGCACTTCAACTCTCCGAACAAAGGACCTTCACCCGATGAGCATCAGACGATTTCTCCACCACCGCCTATCCATGAGACAACAATTCCACCATCAGCTACTCAGCTACAACAACAACAGCAACAAAAGCAAGGTGGCCAACATTAAAACACTCATGCGAATGTGGCATCTACCTCTGAATGATGGTTGAAGAGAAGATGGCCTCTGTTATTGCAATGGTCAAGGATATTGTATCCCCCACGGCTCTACAGACGGATAGAAAGATAGAAGCTCTGTTTGGAAGGATCTTCGATGTGGACAGTAACATCAAGGCTGAGTTGACAAAGATGAATCACATGGTCGAGCCTAAACTAAAGAATGTTAAGGAGTTCATCGACAGATTTGTGACAGATCTGGGTCAAGAACTCCATGATATCAGACAAAGGGACTCTGATTTCAATAAAACTCTAAAGAACAACAAGATTGAAATCATTGAGAAGGTACCTAATGTTTTGCTTGTTGTTCAAGAAACACTTGCAAAGGTGAAAACCCCTTTGAAGGTAATCTGATAGAAACTAGAACTCTACCTATAACTCTGAATGATGAAGTTGAGCATCTGAGTCTGATAGCGTCGAGCTATAAGGATTGAAAAAAGAAGCTGTTGGGGCATTTTAAAATTTAGCCAAAACAGGTGCTTCAACCCATTGATGAATATCAAATAAAAAAGAGGGAGTTAGGCAGTTAAGGCTTAGTTTCTTAGTTATTTAAGTAGTTTAATTTTTTCTCATCGACTTTGATCTGTTATGATTTGTCTGCATGCTCTGATCTATTCCGGAGCTGAGAATTTTCAATATGATATAAAAATTTGAAAGTTTATTTTGGAATGTAAATCTGAAACTGATCTTATTGCGTCTCTGCTTATAGTACTTTAACATGCCTAAGTTTTTTCTTTGAATTGATCAAATAGGGGGAGATTGAAAGTGTATTACTGGATTTAATGAATCAAAGGAATACTAACATTTGAAATGAAGTGTTTTGATAGTCTACATACACTCTGCGAGACAATATGAATTGGAACAGTGGAAGCTCTAGACAGAGCAGGTTGTTTGGATCAGATAAGTCTTCTGGGTTCTATGATTTAGCTCGTCTGTTTGAAGGGTCCGTGAATATTAGTTTGCTTCTAGTCAGATCGGTTGTCAGATTGGTTCAAGAAATTTAATAGACAGCCAGCGCCAGATTAGATGGGTATTAGATATAGTCAATCTTTTGAGGTTAACTTCTCAGACATGTGTCTGCTGGCAGAAGCCTCTATTGACATCTGGTCAAAATTGTCTAAACACATTAGCTGGACTTCTTAAAGAAAGATTAGGGATTGATTGGAGAGCACTCCACCAGCCTTGTCTATATAAGGTACAAATCTTCAAAGGGAAAGAAGAACGAAAACATACTTTTGCAATACGCAACTGCGAATCAGCTCTCTCAAGTGTTCTCTCTCTTTCTCTTCTTTCTCCTCCATCCAAGATAGTTCTCAAGTGCGAATCAAAATCCGTTCATCAAGAACATCATGTCGAAGATGATGATTGCTACATATCTTCGATCTCTGTGAGTTTGTTTTTACAATCGGTTGTGATTGACTGTGATTATAGGATCCTAAGGGGATTAGTTATGATAAGATCTATTGAAATTTAATTATATGTAAAGCTTTTGAGCAATCCTGAAAACTCTATTTGTTGAGCTGTGATCCATAATGATCTGGTGGACTTCCTTCTTATGTAGCACATTGCTAACAAGAAGAAGAGTGAAATAAGTTCAAATCAATTAGTTAATACTGATTTGAGTCTGAACTACTATAAACTGTGTGTTCTTCATTCTTTGTTTTCTTGTCTATTTGATCCGTTAGATATTGATCTGATCATCTGTCTGAATTACGATCATGTTTGCTAGATCATTGGTAGATTATTAGTCACATGCCAGATTCTTGATTGATAATCATTTCTTGATCATCATTGACTTCTGTTAGATCAATTAGTGAATTCTTGATAGTCTAATAAATTGTCTATCTGATAGTTAAAATTGATTGTTAGAATCTTGATTAGGTGATAATCTATTTTACATCTGTTTATGAGCATCTCATTAGATCAGATTAGGTTTGATTGATCAAATCGTTGTTTTTGTTGAGTATAAGATTTTTACTTGTAGAAATTTGGGTCGAACAACCTTTTAACTAAGCATCGATACAAAATCTCGACATGTATCAGTTTGATGAAGCAACTTGTGAGAATAATGTTTCCCCTTCTTTGATTGAGTTCGAGTAAGTTTATGGTTATATACATCATCAAAGAATTCCACAACCCATACTCCATTTTCTACAAGCAAACTTGAAATTTTGCTCCGTAACCTACAATTCCACAACCCATACTCCATTTTCTCTCTTGTTCACAGCTCACCAAGCTACAAGGCTTCCACTATAGTTCCTATCACCCAAGACTCCATAACACAATCACCTACGTCTATACCCTAGACTAGATGACTCTTTCAACTACATCCTAGGAGTTTGACTGGACAATCTTTACAGGCCCTTGGTCTTTGTTATAAACCCAACCACACCTCCAAAAGCGTTATCAATGTCGACCAACTCGATCGTACAACTCAATCTCTTATGAACATGTAAAGCTTGACATCATGATCAAACAGTAAGAACATTGAGCACTAATAAGGTTAGAATTCATTTGATTATCTTCATAATAAAACAAGAATTCAAACCTCCTCCAATCACCAAAGATTGAAGTTGAAATCCTTTCTTTTGAAAACACTCAACTTCCTTTAGTCTCCTTAACCTCAATGTGATTCGATAATTCATAAAACATTTTTGGTGTTTCTTAAATAATAGACTTGTTTGAAACAAACCAGCAAGAGCGGATGAACATGTAAGATAGAAGAAAATCGGTATAAAAAAAAACGGGTTAGCCATGTTTTCCTAGGTTTTAGGGTTTTTCTAATAGATTTATCAAATCAGATTTATCCATAAATATCCACTACTTAACGTTCTGCCAAAATATATTTTTCTGAACTGAAAATCATCACTTAAAACAGAAAATATCTTTTTTAAAACATGGACCTGAAAAATTAGTATTTTAAAACAGAAATGTTTACCGACATAAGAGGCGGTTCTTCCATGACCGAAGAGACAAGTCTTCATTTGTTCTCAATAATTCAAACTGAAAGATAAAGATGTCTTATCTTATTGTACTTATACAAGATTCTAGACCATAGGAGATTCAGCATCCACTAGATCTTGTTCGTCATTTAAGTCTCATATTTTGATCCATGAGGCTCTTCACTTGAATCCAGAATTTCAGTCTTTGTATCAAGTTTCAATCCCCGATCTTCAATGAACTCGTCGGTTTGTTTGGTCATTATTCATGTCAACACGTTTCTGGAAAATAAAACAAAATAAATCATTAACTCAAGACCTTGAAAAAATCCCTACTTGTTTAAGAAACGTAGATTGATTAAAATGAATTAAAAAAAAATGGAATCTATTCAAATCATGGAGCAATAAATAGTATCGTGTTGAGCTCTTGAATCTAATTTAAATCAAAGAGCAACAAGTCGTCTAATCTGAGAATTGATTCTCTTGAATTTGAGGTTTGCGGCTGATTTTGGGATTTTTTTTTCCATCTTTCTAGGTTTACTTAACAAAATACGCATAATCAATATTATCTTGAAACTAAGCGGGTATTAATTTTTCTCTTTTTTTGGCTTTTTCTTATTTGCAATAAAATGATGCCCTTTTCTAGGGAAAACAAGTTTTTTTCTTTAAAAGAAAGAAACAAAAAAGTTGCATCTTTTTCTCTCCAAAATCAACCCCACAATGCCCTTATTACATATGTACGACGAATTCATAAAGTTTATATTTATATTCTATTGAGAGTATTATCGGTTATTAGTTTAAAAAGAATTTTATTACGATTGATGTAGCTGCTTTTTTTTTTTTTTTTAATTTACCAATCAGTGATATAACAATCTAAAATCCAAATTTTTCCTTTCGACCAAAATGGAAATACAATATTCACTCATCAATAAATTTTCATCAGTTTAAAATAGCAAATAGAATATTCAAACCATTCCCTAACTCTAGTTCTCTCACATTTTCTACGCCGTCATGGCTAGCCGCAACTATTGTCCGTCGTCGTCAACAGAGTAAATGGTGCACCTTCCAGAATAAATAGTGCAGAAACGGTGTTATCCTTTTTAATGGACTATGTCAACGATAAAACAAACAATGTGTCCTGGCACAATTCAGTGTGCATTGAACTCGATTAAAACTTCGACAAATGAAATATGCTGCTTCTTGAATTCCCGGTTGATCGATCAATATTGAAATACATCACGAGCTTGCAACTTTCAAACTGTACATCCTCAAGATGCACTGTTGCACTTTGAACAAGGGTAACAGTGTGCCAAACATATGAAATAGTGCACCTCGACACCAAATTGTTTTCGTCAATGGCATCTTCATCTTCCTTCATCGGGATAATCAATATGCCTATGTGATTCAAAACAATGAAAGTCATGGTGGAGATGGTAAGATGGCAATGGTGATGGTGAAACAGGAGGGTTCGTGTTCGTCGCATGATGATCGAGGTCATGGTGGAGATGGTGAGATGACACTGATGGTGAGAAAGAAGGGTTCGTGTTTCTCGCACTATCTTTAAATAGTGTGCAGTTGTTGTCTTCTTCATTCGCATAATATAAACGCATTGTATATATACAGTGCGCCACGTTATCATCTTCCTTTGTGCCACAGACACAGCCACATTGTCTCATGATTATGTCCCGTGTAGATTCACACGTAATTTATCAAAGATATTAAATTAGGACAAATTAATGTTAACTTATGAGTAGAACCAAATTGTTGGTCATCAAAATTTGCGTGGAAAAAACATTTGATTGAAGAAAAAACAAAAAAGGAGAGAATTTGTAGACTAACCTTGGCTGGAAAATGGAGAGCAAACAATTAAAATTAGTAGGCTTTAAAATTCCGATATGTAACCAAGGAAAGCAAACTTACAATTAGGAAAGGCAACAATCTATATCAATAAGGCAATCAACTATTATCAAAGGGAAAAAAAATGACCCTCAACGTGATCAATTGGTAATTAATTAAGATGTGTATCACCAATTGGTAATTAATAACAAAAAACACAACCAGAGTAGTTTATACTTAATCATCTAATCTAATAATCCATATAACATAATATTTCCATAATAAAAAATATGCTAAGTAATGTGTCATGTAATAATAAAGGCTTTGATAATATCTAAAAATTAAAAAAGGGAAAAAATTTAAAAATTTAATATATATACAATAATTTATGATGTGTCTGAGAGAGAGACCCATTTTAATCATCTAATTTAATAATTCATAAAAAATAATATTTTCATAATAAAGATGATGCTAAGTAATGTATCATGAAATAAATAAAGAAAATTTTCCAAAAAATATAAAAAATAAAATAAAAAATATTCCTAACTCATACAAGTCGGAAAAAAATCGCGATCCCATACAATTTCAATTAAAATGCGAACAAGCCTCCTCCATTCTCCATCATCTCTTCTCCACCTTCATCACTCTTAATTTTATTCATTCCCCAACACTCTTTCCCATATAAGATGGCCCAATCAAAATAATGTAATTAATCAGCAATCAAATCAGTCCCTTCGTCCTTCACCTCGACGTCGACGACGAAGCGAAACTTCTCAAACAATCCTCGGATATCCTCCTGGATGGTGGTTGTAGTTCTTTTGTGCTTGTGAATTGGTTGTAATTCACTTGGTATATCAAGTTTTTGTCGTTGATCTGACAAATTATTGAAGATTGATGAGCATCTGATCAAGTTCTTGATCACATGATTAGTGCTTTTGATGCTACCTTTGTTTCCTTCTTGTTGGACTTCACTAGTAATGATGCACCATATAGGTCTCTGTTTCCAACCGTTTCTTCAGATATGTTCATGTACTCATTCCTGTGGAATCAAGTAGTTTGATTAGTTCCCAAAATAATATTTGTTGTGGGATTCAGTAAATTCATTTTTCGAGGAATCTTACCGATTCGATATCAGGTAAATCTGGAGCACTTTAATTCTAACAAAAATGTCGTTTTAACAAGTTTTCAATCATGATTATCGGTTTTTATCGAATTCTTGTTTTAGCACTCTGCTCTATTCTGTTTAGGCGCTCTGTTTAGATTTTTATTCAGGCACACTGTTTCATGTAACAAAATCAAGTTTCTTTTATTTACAAAGACACACTGTTTCATATAATAAAGATACACTATTTATATTTTTTTCAGACACACTGTTTCATTTAACAAAGACACACTTTTTTTTACAAAGACACACTGTTTCATTTAATAAAGATGCATGTTTCATTTAATAAAGACACACTGTTTCATTTATAAAAACACACTATTTTATTTAACAAAGGTACACTATTTTATTTAACAGAGGCACACGGTTTTACTTAACAAAGACACACTGAATCATTTATAAAGGCGGACTGTTTTATTTAACAAAGGCGCACTATTTTCTTTAACAAAGACACATTGTTTCATTCAACAAAGGCACACAGTTCCATTTAATACAGGCACACTGTTTATTTACGAAGGCACGCAATTTCATTTAATCGACGACATTCTCAAATACTGCAACGACCACGACTATCACCATCTCTACAAGTTCTCCTTCAAACTATTTATATCCTCAACACTTTGCCGACACTGTTTTATTTAATCACTCTAATCAAATCCAATTGAATCAAATCGACGAGGTCTTGAGGTTGTGTGCCATGGCGATATTAGATAGGAATGGTGATGGTGAAGGTGGTGGATCGGTGGGGGAGAAGGAGGAGGAGAGAGAAGTTGGAGTCGATAAATTAAAATTGTATAAATTTGGGGTTTTTTTCTGGTTATATGTTTTGAGAATATTTTTGAGAAAGTTCTATGTTAGGATAATTTTCTGAATAAATAAAGACTTTAATAATATCTAAAATCTAAAAGAGTAGAAATATAAAAGAGTTTGTTTTTTCTTTTATTGATCATTAAATATATTGATAAGAAAATTACCATTACACTCTTTGTGGCATACTATCAGAAATATATATGTAACCTATTTGAAGAATCACGGTAAACTACATGAAAATCCCTCTCTCAAAATTTATTCCATAATTTAACATCGAAATCATTGATCCATATAGCATGATCATATAACCAATATAACAGTACATGAAACATAACATTCGTAGTAGAAAAGATCAAAAACAGGAGTATATCATCACAACATTTATGTATATATAACCTAACATGAGTACTTCACATAGAAAGAAAGGAACACATATTTACCAATAACATGAGTACATCATGAAAAGTTTTCAGTACATATGACAAAAAACATGCGTACATCTTCACAAAAAACAGGAGTACATCCTCATAATAATTCAGTACATCATCACCAATAATTCGGTACATCATCACATCAATTCAAGAATACATATTCATGACAAGGTTTTCATGTAACTTCATCTTCGACGCCATCTCCTTCCTCCACTCCTCCAGCAACCGTAACGTGAACCGCTCGTATATTAAACTTTACTAACCAAAGCTCCCGTCACTAACCTCGAACGTGAACCTCTCGTTATTACCTCACGCCAATCGAATAAGCGACTTGTCAATCGAGTTAGACCGGGTAAATATTGATTCTTTTCCGGTTCTCCAGATTTCTCACCCTCATTTTCTTTTCTTTTTTTCTTCTGTTTTACTTCGATTACAATCCGAACCATATCATTATTTTTGGCTTTTGTCTTTTCTCGATTTGGTTCACTCGGGAAGGTTCTCACGAGGAAGGTTACTTGGTTTGTCAACATTAAGTTGTCTTCATCAGTGGGCTATCTTGTTTCTCCTTTGGCCTATTTAATTTAAGGAAAAATCACCACTTATGCATAGAGAGAAAACTAGCCCGAGAGCTTCTCATTCTCTATTTGGTTACTTAAACACAATTAGAGTTAGTTAAGAGATTTGCACTAAGAAGAAGAATTAATCTTCTCTTTCTCTTGTTCGGAGAGGCGTTCTTTGTCTCGGGTGTAGCTCTTTTGTATCCCATTTTTTTACTAGTGGATTTCCTCGTCGTCGGCAGCTGTCTGTGGTTTTCCCACAAGGGCTTCCACGTTAAAATCTCTGTCTCTTTTATTTGTGCTATTTATATTCTGCTCATTGGTGTTATATTTGTAACGTTCTATTTAACTCGTTTAGGTTAGTAACCGTAATTTACTAGTGACGATAAAATCAATGGATCCTTGGTCGTAACAAACTGGTATCAGAGCTTGTTACCGTTTAAGCCTTGTTTCCTACACCGGTTAGCCAATTAGGTTTAGGAACGAACGTTGTTAAGTTTTGGATTTAATTAGGTCCATTAGAATTTTTACTGTCTTGTTTTATTTACCATGGGTTAAAAAGAATTATGACACCAATGAAATTTAATATAGAAAAATTTGACGGTACAAATAATTTTGGATTTTGGAGAATCAAAATCGTTGCCTTATTAACTCAAGAAGAAATCGAAGAGGTTCTGGAAGGGGTTGATAAGTTACTGACAGAAATGACAAAATGAAGATAAAACGAAGATGGACAAAAAGACATGCACAGCTTTACAGTTGTGCTTGTCTGATAATGTTCTTCAGAACATCTTAGAGGCAAAAACTGTCAAGAATCTTTGGGTTAAGCTGTCCAGCTTATATATGAGCAAATCTATTGCTTCTCATTTATACATGAGGCAGCGTCTCCATTCCTTCAAAATGAAGGAGTCCATTACCTCATTGAAAAAATATTTGATTGAGTTTCAGACTATCCTTGTTGGTTTGAAAAAATGTTGGAGTGACCATTGACGATGAAGAAGTGGCGGTGATTCTGTTGTGTTCTTTCCCGAGCAGCTTTGAGACCTTTATGACTATTATGATTTATAGTAGAGACTCTTTGTCACTGGAAGATGTGAAAACGTCTTTGACCAGTAGCTAGGTGAGACACCAGCTCTCGGAGTTATCCAGGCCATCGAGCTCTAATGATGGGTTATTCATTAGAGGGAGATTGAAGACAACAAGATAAGTTCAGAGGCCGTTCGAAGAGTAGCAGCTCGAAGAAATCCGATTCTTGTCACTATTGTCATCAGAAGGGACATTGGAGGAACGAATGTCCTTAACTGAAGAATAAGCAGAAGAAGGAGGAAGCCCCAGTTACTGAAATTATCGAGACTCAGACCGTCTCGACCATTCTTAGATTAGTCGTGGAGTCTTTGGTCACATCTACTTCGGAGTGGGTGGTGGATTCCGATTGCACCTTTCACATCTGTCCGTATCGGGAGTAGTTCGCCACATTGGTTGAGTCCGATAATGACATAATTCTTATGGGCAATATAACTGCCTGTAATATTCTTAGTATGGGAGATGTTCATATTCGGATGTGGGATAGTGTTGTGCGGACATTGAAAGATGTTCGTTATGTTCCAGCAGTAAAGTGTAATCTTATCTCTTTGGGTTCTCTAAATCGGGAACGATATTCCTATCATTCCCAGGATGGAGACATTGGAGGTCAAGGAGAATCATATGGTGACCTTGAAGGCCCGACTTCATGCTGGATTGTACTACCTGATCGGTGCTACACAGGATGGAGTTGTAGCTGTTGCAAGCTCTTTGTTAGTCCGTGATAGTGAGGTTAATTCTAAGATGAAGTTATGGCATATGCGGTTTAGGCATATGGCCAATAGGGGGATGGATGTTCTAAGTTCGGCTGGCTTGCTTGAAGGTTTGAAGACACAGAAGCTCGGATTCTGCGAGGGCTATGTTCTCAACAAGCAGAAGAGAATATGGTTTGGTGGTGCGGTGCACAGAACGAAGAGAACACTCGACTACATTCACTCAGATTCATGTGGGCTATCTCCGCATGCTTCGATGGGAGGTAAAAAGTATTATTTGACCTTCATCGATGAGTATTCTCATTATGTCTGGATATATTTCTTGAAAGAGAAATTAGAGGTATTTGAGCCCTTTAAAGAGTGGTTGAAATTGATTAAGACGTAAACCGGCAGGCAGATCAAGAGGCTTTTAACTCACAACGGGATGAAGTTCGTGAACAAACAATTTCTGGAGTTCTGCAAGGACAAAGCCATTATGAAGCATTACACTGTCACTTACACACCTCAACAGAATGGGGTAGCAAAGCACATGAATCGAACGCTTATGGAGCGAGCACGGTGCATGTTGATTAGGGCCGGGATGAAGGAGAGGTTTTGGGCTGCAGCTATTATGATGGCCTGTTATCTGGTAAACAGGTCACCTTTCTCAATATTATCCATGAAGACACCTTATGAGGCTTGATCTAGTAAGCCCGTTCATTATTCCAACCTTCACGTTTTCAGTTGTCCTGTATACTATAATGTCAGCTAAGGGAAGTTGGAACCTAGGGCAAAGAAGGCCATCTTTCTTGATTATCAGCCAGGAGTGAAGGGATACAAATTGTAACTAATCCATCAAATTGTGGGATCATCATCAGTAGAGATGTCACATTTAACAAGGAGTCAATGTTAGTCAAGAAAGCTGAGCAGCAGGGGAGTACTCAGCAACAGGTGGAGCAGACACGAGCAGTCGAGAGATCGACATGTGAGGTGGAGCATCAGGATTAGAAATCCTCAGATTCCATAATTCTTACTGATGTTTTGCAGCTAGTTCAAGAAGAAGAAGATCCAGGAGTGGAGCCACTAGTACCAAATCAAGTACAGATAGGGCCCATTCTATAGCAGTACCAACTTAGCCATGACAAGGGGACGACGAGAGATCAGATCGCCAATTTGATACGGCTATTCAGATTTGATGGCATATGCACATATAGTTAGCGAGACAGTTGAGAATGAGCCTTAGTCATTTCGGGAGGTCGTCACTAGTTCAGAATGTGCCCAGTGGACTGTAGCTATAGAAGAGGAACTAGAATCTCTGCACAAGAACAACACTTGGATTCTATTTTACTTGTCGAAGGGAAAGTGTATCGTAGGGTGCAAATAGGAGTTCAAAAAGAAGAAAGCAGATGATGGTGGCGAGGTGAGATTCAACGCCAGACTGGTAGCCAAGGGTTTAACTCAGAAAGAAGGTATTGACTACACTGAAGTTTTTTTTCTGTAGTCAGGCATACTTCAATTCGAGTTTTTCAAGCATTGGTTGCTAAGTTCGATCTTGAACTTGAGCAAATGAATGTGAAGACTGCGTTCTTACATGGTGAGCTAGAAGAGGAGATCTATATGTGTCAGCCAGAGGGGTTTTCAATGTCAGGAATGGAAGACCGAGTCTGTTTATTAAAGAAATCATTGTACGTGTTGAAACAGTCTCCTAGACAATGGTATCACAGGTTCGACACCTTCATGGCAAGCATTGGATACACACGAAACCCATACGATCAGTGTGTGTATCATCAACAGCAACCCGATTGGAGTTTAGTATATCTTTTGCTTTACATTGATGATATATTGATCGCTGGAAGAGGTAAAGGGATGATTGATAAGATGAAGACGCAACTCACTAGTGAGTTCGATATGAAGGATCTGGGCCCGACAAAGAAGATTTTGGGCATGGAGATCGAGCGGGATAGGAAGTATGTGGTCTTATCCTTGAGTCAGAAGAAGTATATTCAGAAGATTCTAGATCGATTTAGCATGAAAGATGCCAAGTCAGTTTCTACTCCCTTAACAGCGTATTTCAAGCTATCTTTGGAGCTCTTACCGAAGACTGAGGATGAAGTGAAGAACATGGCCTCATTACCGTATGCGAGTGCTGTTGGTTCCTTGATGTATGTTATGGTGTGCACTCAATCCGATTTGTCACAGACAGTGTCAGTTGTGAGTCGTTATATGAGCAGACCTGGTAGAGGTCATTAGGAGGGCGTGAAGTGGATCCTTAGATATTTTAAGTATTCATCGGGATTGAGTCTTATCTATGATGCAAGACGAGGTGGAGGCAACAATAATGTTGAGGGGTTCTCAGATTCAGACTATGCTGGAGATGTGGATCATCGGAGGTCACTTACAGGATATGTATTTACCTTTTGTGGTGGGCCAGTTTATTGGAATGCAATATTGCTGGATACGATGGCTTTAAGCACTACAGAGGCAGAGTTCATGGCTGTTGCATCAGCCGTGAAGGAAGCGATTTGGTTGAGGAATTTGACTTCAAACTTGGGTTTGAAGCAAGATAGCACAATGGTTAATTGTAATAGCTCTTCAACCATTCATTTAAACTGTGACCAGATGCATCACGAGAGGAGTAAACATATTGACATCCGATATTATTTTGTACGGGATGTTAAGGATGTCAAGGTAATCAAGATTTTTACTGTAGTGAATCCAGGAGATATTAACAAAACCAGTTTTTCTGTCAAAGTTTCGTCATTACCTGAAACTCTTTAGAGTGGAGGGCGGTTAGGCTTTCTTAATGCCTAGGTAGAGGTTGCTCGACGATAGCGAAGATTCTGATGAGATACACGAAGATGATGATTTGAGTCAAGGTGGAGATTTGTTGACTATAATACCTCCCATCATCATCAAAGACAAAGCATTGATTACTTTCCTTTGAGTTTTGTCTTTTTTGGATTTGGTTCACTCAAGGAGGTTCTCACGAGGAAGGTTACTTGGTTGGTCAACATTAAGTTGTCTTCATTGGTGGGCTATCTTGTCTCTCTTTTGACCTATATAATATAAGAAAAGATCATCACTTATGCATAGAGAGAAAACTAGTCCGAGAGCTTCTCATTCTCTATTTGGTTACTTAAACACAATTAGAGTTACTTAAGATATTTGCACTAAGAAGAAGAATTAATCTTCTCTTTCTCTTGTTCGGAGAGGCGTTTTTTGTCTCTGGTATCGCTCTTTTGTATCCCGTTTTTTTGCTAGCGGCTTTCCTCGTCGTTGGCATCCGTCCGTGATTTTTCCCGTTAGGGTTTTCACGTAAAAATCTCTATCTTTTTTATTTGTTCTATTTATGTTCCGCTCATTGGTATTGTTTATAACGTTCTATTTAACTCGTTTAAATTAATAACGGTAATTTACTAATGACGATAAAATCAATGGACCCTTGGTCGTAACACACATCACTAACCATGTCACGAATTTAATAATCTGACAAATGTTAGAACTCACCACTAAAGTATTATATTACCTTAGAGTTTATTTTTTGTCATTAGCTACTAGGTTCTTCAGCGACAATATAAATTTGGTTACGATTTTATTTTACTTTTTTCATTAAAATATATGCTTTACTTTTATGTGTTGGTGTTCAAGAAAAATTTAGTAATAATAATTTGCTGCAGAGTGTACATGAAGAAATCAAGATAACTTGACGGCGGTACGTAGAATTAGAGTTGGGAGGTTAAAGAATCAAATTGTCTTCGACTTCGTTGAATTTTGAAATTTTTTGATAAAATAAGGGGGATTTTATATTTCAGTATCCCAAATTCTTTTTCTTATATTTTTTTTCTTTTTTTATACAGTATGTAACATTTTTTATGTTGTATCTTGAAAAATACATATAACAAGTTCATATTATAGAGAACAAACTATAATAGATTTTTCAAAGAGATATTTTTTTCATAGTTTGTCTTAAAATTAAGTAGGTTCTTCTTTCTAGTCGGCTTCATTCTATTTAAATATTTTTAATAAATTAAGTAGGTTCTCCTTTTTTTTTCTTTTTATAAACGAAGTCAAATTTTTAAGCAAAATCAATGAAGCAGTTTTCATTTATTTGTTATCCTTCAATGGTTCAATTATAATTACACTTATTATAGAAAACACTGAGGGTAAATTAGTTTGATGCATATTGATTGTTAGTTCTAACTCATTCTATTTATGTTTTCTTATTCCCAAGTTATATGGCACCATCTCCTTCACCAAGTCATTTTTATAATTTAAATGGGATCTATAAAATTGTAAATTCATCGCGTCCAATTGGCATAAAGTTCGATAGGATATCAATTGCTCGTTGGCACATCATCAAGTTATTTTCATTAAATAAAGGAATTAATATATTTCCTTCATTCCAATTTAATTATAATATTTTTTTTATTGGATTATTTCAACTTAATTACAACCTTTTCTTTCTAAATAAATTTTTAATCTCAAAAAAAATCAAATCAATTTTTTATGATAGAAATTTTTTATGAATATATAATCCCTCCAGAAGTATAGAAATTGATGAATAAAACTTTATGGTAGGACATCTTATGGTTAGTTGTTTAGATTGAGAATTAAATTAGTAAGTTGTAATCTAAAAAAGCATGCAGTAGATCATAGTTGGAGGGACAATAATACCACCTAAATGCAGATTACTACAAAGGGTTATAAAAAACAATTGCGATACACATAAACAGCAAAAGATTACAAATAGTTCATGATCTAAAATCGAAATCTCTAAATCAAGGCAAAGTCAGAAATGCAGCAAAGTAGGTGCAGCAGAGTTGGTTTGTAGTAGAGGTTGAAGCGTAGCAGATTGGGTGCAGCAGAGTTAATAGATGATTGGATAAGGATCAAAGAAACGATCACATATCGAAGGTATAAGATTTGAAACTCAGTACAATGTTGAAGATTGGTGTGAGAAGGCCTGTGTACATCACAATGGATTTACACAGGGGACAAACAGATAACTGTCAATGTCGGAACAATTTAGTCACAGATTCTAATTTCCCGAGCCCTATAAAAAAAAGGATTGATCAAGCACAGAGAAGGTAGACACGATTGTGAGATTCATTGACAAGCAAAAACTTTCTAAAAGGTGATTGACAACTGTTCTCAGAGTTGTAATTGAAGATCAAAGGAAGAAATTTCACTAGTTTGCATCAAGAACAACATCTGCAGCAGAGTCGTTAGAAAAAGATCTGTGCAACGATCTAAATTCTTGTCTTAACAAGTAGTTTACTTGTGAGGGGATTCTTTGTAAGCCACAAATAAAGAGACGGTGAACTCCCTCTTGGCTTGGCAATACTGATCATCAAGGGAAGATTGGACTTCAAGTACAACAAATGGAGAGTGAAATATTCATAAACCAAGCTAAACATCTGAGAAATACTATTAAAAAGTTTGGTTTAGAAAATGCAAGTCACATGAAAACACCTATGAGTTATACTGCAAAAATAGATAAAGATGAAAATGAAAAACCAATTAACCAAACACTGTATAAAGGAATTATAGGGTCACTACTATACCTGACTGTTAGCAGACAAGACATCCTCTATTGTGTTTGTGTGTGTGCCAGATATCAATCTGATCCTGATGTGTATAAAATCACACATCATTTCGTTATTCTAAATATTTTTTTTATTCCCTTTTAAAGTGCCTAAATTGCATTTTAAGTGTCTTTTAGCCTTGGAATGTTGGTACTACTGTATGTTATGGTTTTATGACAGATTGGCATGGAAAATTGAAGTAAAAAGATGAAGAATCGCAAAATGGAAATTCA